>BDJD01003991.1:11356-33565 GCA_002564525.1 Rosa multiflora
ATTCTGAGCTATTGCTCGATGAAGGAACTCGTATGCGTGATCGCCCTGTACACAATTATAATTCGTGAATAACAATCCGGAGTTATACAATTCCAATGTCCTATTCTCATAAATCAACATTTTCATTTCTTCTCCAATTAATCCAAACTTCACGATTAACCCCAATTCCACGATTTACATAATCCACAATGAAAACGAGGGAAATCCGACGGCCGGATTTCCCATAATTCAATCACAAAACTCCAAACTTCCGAAAATCACAACCAATTCTAAATTCCTCCAAAATTCACCAAACTTCACATACAAGCTCTATGATAATTATAGAATTTAACTAGCCAGAAATTGAAATTAAAAAGCTACCCTAGCCACCGCTACCGCCGCCCACAGTGGCGCCATCTCCGATGGACACCAAAATTTGACAGCGGCACCTACTCAACACACTGATTCAACTTCTCAACTACAACATTCCCAAATAACAATTAAAAACGGCCGAAATCGATCAATGAACAAAACCCAGAAATCCTCAAGAACCCTAGAATTTCAATTCATCGATTCGGCATCTACACAACAAATCGTGATACAAGGCCATAGGGGAAATGATCAGTGATGAAAACCGAACCTTCGACGCCAATTTGGTGGCCGGAGAAGGCCGGAATCGCCGGAAATCGACTGAAATCCAGATTTGCTACAGTAACCTTCACAGCTCCAAATCGAGCTCTTCCGGCCAAATCGCTGCAAAACACCACCACAGACGTGACAAGGGTGAAGAGGCGAGCCAGCTGATGCCCGGATTCCATCGTGGGGTGGCCGGAGGAGGAAGAATCGGGCCGAAGAGGAAGAAAAGGTCGGGGGAGAGGAGAGAGAAAAGACCGGTAGGTTTCCAAAAATCGAAACTCACCACAGTAACTTGGCTATTTATAGAAACTTACCACATGAACAGTACTTTAGTATTTCGCTTATAACTTTCGCATACGAACTCCGATTTTTACGTACCACATATGCACGCGCTCGGTTTAACGTCCTCTACAACTTTCATGAAGGAAATTTTCTCAAATTTTGATCCGAACAAAAAGTCAACTTTTAGGGCCCCCTAAAATGTCAAAACGGAGCCAAAAATTAAATGTAATTGTCGTTTACCCATCGAAAGACTCATAAACTGGTAATTTTAGGTTCGGGACGTTACACTACCGATCCACCCTAACATCATGCTTTGATAAAAAGACCACCAAGCCCGGTGAATCTAGTAGAGAACCCGATACTCCTCAACCCACCGATGCCCTGTAGTTGAACACAACCTCCTCGATCTGCTACACGCTGCTCCGACATTCCCCACAAAGCCAAGCAAGCCTTTATAGTCCGCGCAAGTCGGAGAGAAAGATTACCTCCTTGCCGTCGACTCTGGGGTCCTGATCTGTCCACCCAAACTGCAAACAACAGTACTCAACCCGCGGATGCTGACACCCAAGACGAGAATCCTCACTTGCTTGATCAGACGGAGATCTGAGGAAACTCTAGAAAGAGTTTTCGCCGCCGCCACTCTCTTCTTGATTCTTCTCTCTCTCTCTCTCTCTCTCTCACTTCAATTCCATCCGTTTCGTTTTTATCTGGTTCTCTTTGTTTCTATGAATCAAGTTCATTTAGTAAGGGAATATATCTAATTCCAAGGTGAAACTTGTCACGAGGCACCACGGTTTTCATGATCTTTAGTTTACTAGACATCAAAACCTACCCAGATATATATGAATCTATGAACTACTATAATACTATTAAACTATGATGAATTTCACTTTTTGTTTTTGATAATTCTAGTAATTCCAAGCAAATACTCAAATAGATAGTGAAGAAATTTAATCAACTTATCTTCTATATGTTCTAGTGTTTTGATAAACATGTTCATTTGTTCAAATAAATAATAATGGAATAATTTACAAGACTTGCATATATAGTTGTATGCATTTCAGATAAATTTTGATCAAAATAATATCAGAAAACTAAAAAAGTGGGCATAATTCAGATGTTAGAAAACGAGTAATCACTCCAGCGGTTGTTTGTTTGCCATTGAGCATATGAAGGGGAAGACTGTGGGTTTTTACTTTTTATAATTAGAAAAAAGTGTAAAATAGTGATTTAAATTTGTATACAAATCAGATATGTGTAATTTTTTTTTTTTTTGAAGAAGGGCAGTGCGGCTGCCCTAAAGCCTTAATTAATGAAACAGGATACATGGGGGGACATGGTGCCTTAACCCCAACTTACAAAAAGCGGCAAGAGAATGTCCCGCAATAATAGCAGGAATATCTACAAAAACAATGTATCCTAACATGCACCAAATAGCAATTAATGGTTGCATCTCTAGCAATTGCATTTCTTTACAAGAGTGGTGACATACCAAAAAGATCAATCTCACGAAGAGCATCAATATACAAATAATAAAAGCAGCTTTTCTACTGTGTTGCCAATCGGAATCAAGATCGATGAAACTTTGTTTCATTCGTCCACTAGGAGGTTGCGTCCAGTCATCAACTACTTGCCGCCTCACTAGGTCAGATAAGGCATTATGCAAGCCGGGACAAAGCCGACCTAACTCTACCGCATAGTGGCAGATATTTATTTTAAACATAAACCTATGAGGACTGAAATACACAACAATACCTATAATACTTAATAATAATAATGACAGGCAAGCCCACCAGATTAGGCCCAGTAGCCCTATAAGAGGCCCAAACTCCTCCGTTCCCAGCAAGTCTGACATGCTCAGCTGAAGAACACAGGCGCCGAAGAAATTTTACCGCCACCCCTGTGGATTTACATTGCAGCACTGAGCCATGAACAACTAGCGACATGGACGGTTAAATCGCCCGGAATCCAAGAGCCAAACTGAACCCGGGTACATGAGTGGGACGAACACCATGTCTTCTATCAGAAATCCACCACCCCAAAACAGGGGAAGATGCAATGCCATCCCAATTCGGCGACGGAGGTCGTCCTCACGAACCACTGATCCACCATCATAACTCCGCCCTTGCGCACATCCCCCACCCAATCGTCGATCGGCTACGGACAAACCAGCATAACTCCACATGTCGTGTCCTCCCTGTATGCAAAACAGACGATGCACTCTTTCCATTCCAGCCCCAACACCACCGCCCCTTGTTGGTGGACTCACTGACATCTACTAGTTCGACAACAACTTCACAGGGACAGGTCGTCAGACGGATCAACACAACCTTCGAAACCCCAAGCACGAAACTGTTCATTTTGCATAGTAACCACTGCATAGTGTTTTTTTCAATAACCTTATCCATAATACCAATCAGATATGTGTATTAAGTAAAATAGAATGTGTGTATATAATTTCTCGTATTTATAAAGAGAAAATTAAATATAAATCTAAAGATGTATTGAGAAAAACTCATATATTATCTTATAACTGTTTAAGGATATCTCTATTTGTGTTTGGCCAAAACTCTAGGTTACTTGACCTAGTGGTAATAGGGTTTAATTAGAAGAATCTAGAGATTATCTTTCCTTGTATGATTCTAACTCTATGCATTGTAATCCTCTATATAAAGAGGCCCCTATTATCAATGTGCATACACAGCGATTATCTCTCAATTTCTGATTCCCTAAAACACGTTATCAGCACGAAGCCCTAACCCTGAAATCCTAAATTCGTAGCCTTCAAATCCCAGAAACCACCGCCTCCCACCTTGAAGATCTCAACTCCAGGAGTCCAGAACCGACAGCCCCACCCCCAGAACAGGCCGGAAAACCACCGAACCGGCCACCGTAAGTAGCGAAAGTCCCTCTGCCCGGTTCAAAGCTTTCCTCCCAGCCTCCTGCAGCCATACTCCACCAGAAACTGCAACCTGATCCCAGATTTACCGAACCAGAAGAAATTCCCTGAAAACCAACCTAAAACTTGCTAAACCGGCCGACTAAAGGTCCGGCAGAAAAACCGGCATAAGAGAAAAAAAAAGAAAAAAAAAAAAGAAAAGGGGAAGAGGCAGCCCAAGCCGAGCCCTAGCCGCAGCCCAACCCACAGCTCTGAAGCCCAGAAGCAGAAGAAGCCCAGCAACGCGGCCCACTGACGTCAGCTACCACGTCAGCGGTCACACAAGCACACGTCAACATCTAGTCAGCCCTGCCACGTCAGCTCCGATTTGCCACGTCAGCACCCCTGTCAACGGTCAGTCAATGCCGGTCAACCCTCCGGTCAAAACTTTTCCTTCTACATTTTTCCGGTCAAGTTTTCTGGCCGCTTTTTAAGGTAATTTTTCCTATAAGTTCCCGTTTTTGAAGTTTTTTTTTAATTTCTTCTTCTTTTCTCGGGGACTTGCAACCTCCCTTCTTCTACCCCCCTTTCTTCTACATAGGGGAGACCAAAAGCCGAACTGTGGGGGTTCGTGCTCACTCCAAGCTTGGAGCTTGTAGAGTCCTTCAAACTTAGAGTTTGTTGAGAAAAAAACGATCGACCACATACATCGTTGTTTCGATCTAATCCAAAACCCCTCTTGGAATCTGATTTTCTTGGAAGCGACTACGCTAAAAAAATTCCTAATTTCTCGGAAGCGACTACGCTCAGAAATTTAATAGTTTTTTGTGGTAGCCTTTTTCGCTACGAAACTAACCCTAATCTTGTGTTGTTTTTCAGGATGAGTTACCTGAACAAGTTAAACTTTGTTCCACTAGAGACAACTAGCGCAGGATACCATAGGTGGGTCCGAGATGTGCGCCAACATCATAAGGCTGATGGACTTCTGGAAGCCATCCAAGAGCCTAGTCAGAACGTGCTCTCCATTGAGCAAGCTACTGCTTTTGAAGCAAAACAAGCTAAAGCCATAATTCTCATGACAAGGCACATGAATGACGCGCTCCAAAATGAATACCTCAATGAGGAAGACCCAAGAAAGCTATGGGTAGAACTTGAGCAGCGATTTGGCAACGTTCGTGACTCCCTGCTTCCTGATTTAGAAGTGCGATGGCATAGCCTCCGCTTTTGTGATTTCAAGTCTGTGCTTGATTATAACTCGGAAGCCTAAGCCTATTCCGGAGTCTAACTATAGTAGCGCCTCCAACGGAGGACGCAAAGAGCGAAACCCTAAGAGTAGGGACAATTCTGGACATTCTGGTCCATATGTTCGGCCTAAAGAGGAAGGAAATCGCTGTGAGAGGCGTGCACGGAACCGTGGAGGTCAACATGTGAAGAGAGAGAGTGGCGGAGCCTCCGACCATGGTGGTAACGCCACCACGAGCATAGGTTGTCCAAATAGCGCCCCAATGGCACCTCGATCAAGGGAGCCTGACCATAATGATGTTTGTTTTCGATGTGGATCAACTGAACATTGGGCCAAAGCATGTACAACACCCCAGAATGTTGCAAACGCATACAAGACGTATCGTGAAGCAAGGGAAGCAAATTACATGGAACAAGAAGATCAAGATGGCGATCTCGATCTAAGGCTGGAAGACTATAAGGATCGAGACCCAGAAACTGGCGATTTTGATTAAGTCTTTTTATTTTCCAAGAGATGTAGGCGATTGCCATATTACTTTTTATTGGATTAGATTTTCTTTGATCAAAGAAACAATGATGTACTCCGTTGGCTTATGAATAAAATTTCGAGTTCTTTTCATTATGACTCAATTGTGATTCTGAGCATATTACTTTGTGACTACGATGGATGGGCCATCAATATTAATTCAAGGACATGGAATAGCCCAAGTTCCACTTGCCAAATGGCACCTTGATTACAGCTGTCACAGAAACTCTCTACGCTCTTAGGGCAAATCGTACCCTATGAATAGCCAACGATATTACTTTTTATTTGATTAGTTTTTCTTTGATCAAAGAAACAATGATGTACTCTGTTGGCTTATGAATAAAATTTCGAGTTCTTTTCATTATGACTCAATTGTGATTCTGAGCATATTACTTTGTGACTACGATGGATGGGCCATCAATATTAATTCAAGGACATGGAATAGCCCAAGTTCCACTTGCCAAATGGCACCTTGATTACAGCTGTCACAGAGACTCTCTACACTCTTAGGGCAAATCGTACCCTATGAATAACCAACGAATTCCATGTGAAAATGCATGTAGAGAACGGAAATGAGTTCCTTTGCATTACCTCTAATGATTGCGAACAAAGACGCATCTTAGAGAAGTTTATGTGTCTCTCTAGTGGATTCTATGTCACTATTCGAGCTATTAATCCAATAAAGTTATGAGAGAAGATCTCTTGGATTTAAACACATATTGGCTTTGTCACGACAAGATAGATCATCCTGGTCAAGATATGATGATCCGTCTACACAAGACTTCACATGGACATCATTTCTTTCGAGCGAAACGAAGCATGAATCAAAAGTTGATTTCTAAACTAAGTGTGACCGACATAGCTGCTTAGGGCACCGCCTCCGTCCACCACCAGCCTAGGGCTGGCGCAGTCCATATTCATCAAGCCATGGATAGCGTCCATCATGGTGATGGCCCTTCAGGTGATATTGCAATCACCAACTTGCTTCACATAGCGTTTCAGACGCTCAGGCCTAACCAAAATACTCAATGGTTGCTTCTAAGGCCTCTCGCTCATTTTACAAAGCCCATTCCTTAGGGAAATTAGGACTGAAACCCTCTTATGCAAAGGATATGACAATACTCATTCTGTTCTTATAAAGAATCCGTAGGGATTTTGTGGATTGATTCAACCAACTTGCGGACGCTTTAATATTTCATGATGTTGGTTGACACACAAACATGCCGGTCACGTGTTGTGCCATTGTCCACCTATAAATGCTGCTTACGCTACACTCCTAGCACATATCATATGACAATGGGCTCACTCCCCAGATCATCCTATTCATCCAATTGGATTTGACTATGCTAGAGAGTTTACATCGAAAGACTTTCGATGGATATTTCAATGGGCTTGATGTTGGACATCACATTCCCATGTACACACCCAAATGGTCTTGCGGAAATGATTACGATGATAGTCCGGACATTGGTAATGCGCTAATCTCCTTATATCCGCTTGGGGTAATGCAATATCGCATAAAGATATGCTAATTCATCTACGACCCACCCCACTCAATGTACCTCTGCGTTACAGCTAGTGACTGGGTACAAATATCATACTTACGCATATTGAGTGAGCCATTTATGTGCCAATTGTGCTGCCACAGCGCTCTATGATGGGTCCTTACAGACAAATGGGCAACTACGTTGGATTTGAGACTCCAGCAATCGTCCGCCACTTAATGCCCTTGCAAGGTGATCTCCTTACCGCTAGATTTGTGGGTTGTCACTTTGATGAGACAGTCTTCCCGTCGTTAGGGGGAGGTAAGAACACGGATGTTCAGCAGGAACGACAGGAATTGTCGTGGCCTGTCCCCACTATGTCACATCTCGATCCCTATTACAGTGACGAGATCACACAAATATGCTGCAAACATGCCTGCAAGGAAGGACGTTCCTACGAGAGGACGTAGCGCCACCCTACACATAGGTAGGCATGGCGCCAACACCAAAGAGAGTGACACTCTGGCGTTACAGGCCATGGCCCCAGCTAGGATGCGTGGAGAGGCCCGTGGGTTTGAATGATACTTTAGCACATTCCAATCCTTTGATCATCAAGACTTAAAATCCGTCTCATGAGTATCTTCCGGGTTATGGTTATCGTTGGGGGACGCCTCAACGTCAGAACCTATTCTTGAGAATATAGAGCTCTATGAAACTCACACTGGTGTACATGAGACGTGGGTTAGAAACTCCATCATAATTGATGATGTAGTTGCGTATTTCGTTGCGCAGGAGTTTGTTGAGTCAGATGATATCAAACCACGCTCCGTTGATGAATGAATACCAACGTAGAGAGATTTGGCCTAAATGGAAAGATGCGATCCAGGTTAAGATGGATTCTCTAACGAAGAGGAAGGTTTTCGAGCTAGAGATGCCAATACCTCCTAACATAAAACATGTTGACTAATGGGGTCTTCGTTAGAAAGCGTAGTGAGAAAAAGAGATGGTAATCTGGCCTCATGGTCCAAGGCTTCTCACAAAACGCCCTGGAATCGACTACGATGAGACATATTCTGTCGTAATGGATGTCATTGCACTCCACTACCTTGTCAGTTTGGTAGTTTCCGAATAACTGAACATGCAGCTTACAAATGTGGTCACTACGTATCTCTATAGGGATCTAGATACGGAATATACATGAAGGTTCATGGTGAACTTCATTTACCCCAGTCAAATGGCTATAGACCATGGAGCGCGTTTACAAAGAGATTGAAACGCTCGCTAAAATGACTACTTGATTGGGAGGGGATATGCCCACGCGTTTCCATAATAAGTTTCGGATTCTATAGCGGTTCATGTTGGACATGACCTTCATTAGAAGCCCTTAAAGAGTTAAGGGAAACCGCTGAACACTTGAAATCTGAAGTTTGAGGTGAAGGATTTTGGGAGAACACGATTATGTCTCGGTTTAGAACTTGAGCATCATGTCGATAGATGCTTAGGCATTTTGACAAGGTCAAGCCTTCAAGCACCCCCATGATCGTCCATAGTCTTGACCCTGAAAATGATCCTCTTCGTCGAAAGGATGATGACGAAAATGTGCTAGAGGCAGAAGTGCCCTACTTAGTACAATAGGCGTATTATTGTACTTATCCCAATGCACAAGACCGGACATCTCATATGTTGTGAACTTGTTAGCTAGATATAGCTCTGCGCCAACGCGACGCCATTGGATTTGTGTAAAAGATATCTTTCGATAATTGAGATGTACGTTTGATATGGGCTTGTTTTATCCATATAAAGAGATGATGGATTCGGACCCATTACACACCAGGTACACTGCCAACACTGGTCTGCGTCCACTATCCCCATCCCAAAACGACATGTGTTTTGGAAGGTTTTGCTGATGTTGGGTATCTCTCTTACCAACACAATGGTCATTCCCAATCCGGTCAAGTGTTCACCATGAGAAAAGACCGTGACATCTTGGAGGTCTACAAATAGACTCTAATCGCTATATCTTCGAACAATGCAGAGATCATTGCTCTTCATGAAGTGGTTCGTGAATGAATATGGATTGGATTCATAATTACGCATGTTCGAACAATTGTGGTTTGAAGTCTACCACAGATGAGCCTACGAGCATTTAGGATAATGCTGCTTGTTTTGAACAAATGAGGCAAGGCTACATCAAAAGCGATAACACCAAGCATAATCAGCAACAACAAACTCTCCTAGAGATCAAAGTGAATTAGGTTCGATCTGAGGACAATGAGGCAGACTTGTTTACTAAGTCATTGCCCAAATCTACGTTCGAGAAGCATGTGGCAAGAATTGACTTGCGGAAATTATCTAAACTCCCATGATCGTAGTCATCAAGGGGAGGCGCAGACATCAGGGGGAGATGTCTACATGTTCACCTCGAATCGTGAAGGGTGTGTTGTGCTCTTTTTCCCATTCGACCGAGGTTATTTTTGTCCCACTGGGTTTTTGTTACTCGGCAAGGTTTTTAGCGAGGCAACGAGAGAAGCACCGCATTTGGACAACACAAGGGGGAGTGTTTAAAGATATCTCTATTTGTGTTTGGCCCAAACTCTAGGTTACTTGACCACTTGACCTAGTGGTAATAGGGTTTAATTAGAAGAATGTAGAGATTATCTTTCTTTGTATGATTCTAACTCTATGCATTGTAATCCTCTATCAATGAGCATACACAACGATTATCTCTTAATTTCTGATTCCCTAAAACAATAACGTTTTATTAACTCAAAAATATTAAAATTAACTCACTTGCTCCGACAACAAATTTTTATTCTTACGTATCCAATTAAAAAAAAAAAAACAATTTTGCCAACCTAATTAATGAATTTCATCATGCCTCTCTCTCTCCCCAAATTCTTCATCACGGAGGACGACTTCCGGCGTCAACTGACCGGGACAATCTCGCCGGCCATCCCTCCTCTCACTCTCACAGCCGCCGCCAGACTCAGATTCACCGCCGTCATTTCGTGGTCTTAGTTTCAGCAACAGCATCCTTGGGCTTTCCAGAATCAGCTATGGATCTCCCTCTGCCTTATGCTCGTTCTTCATGCTCGCTGCTTCTACCTCCCTAAACGATTTTCAAAACGTCAGCGTTTTTATCCTCTCTCTTTCTCTCTCTTTTGGTTTTCTGCGTTTGCTTTTGTTATGAATCAATTTGTGCGTTATATAAATGTGTATGTGCATGAAAGTGTATGTGTTTGTGTTTGGTGGATTTTAGATCGGTGTGATTTTGTGCGTTTTGACTTGGCGTTGAGATCTTAGCTGCATTTCTGTATAGTTTGGCCTGGAATTTTGTGAATCTGTGTTGGTTTCAATTGTTGATGATTCTTACCACTGTAAGTTGAAGAGATGTACAAGAGCAGGTCACAATTGAATTTGTTCAACTACTTGTTCTAAATGAACGGTTAGCTTGATGTGAACTTCAATATTGGGACTGTAGGAAATACTGATGTAGTGTATCCTATGTGGTTATAGAGATCGCTTAGCATAAAATGTACATATTTTCTGGTCGGAAGATTAGAACCGCTACAAGTCGAGCATTATCTGAAATATGGTTTTGTTTTAATGAGTACTATGTTACAGAAGCATTTACTTTGTTTTACCCTCTATTTTTCTGGTTTTTACGTTTTTTCCAAGTTGCCTGAATTGTCGTTCAGGTTTGATGATTTTTCCTGAATTTCAATGGACAGCCGCATTTGACAGTAACAGTACATTTCTTGAACTACTTCAGTTCCTCTGTATACATTTATTCATCCTGATACTTGAGTTGAAAACTGGTTTGGCTATGATTGATATTGTTCCTGAAGCACATGGCGTCAGGAGCATATCTGATAAGAATCATAAGATGAGATCTTTTTTAGTCTGTCCAAGTTTTAACTCCATTGGGATTGTTCTGGTTCGGCATTGATTGATGAATTATTCAGGTAGGGTTAAATAATTATGATCGTCCTTTTACTGTGTCATAGATAGCACATGGAAAAAGAAGGAAGCTGCTAGAAGGTGAAAAACTAAAGCTCTGTGTGTGTCTCCCCTAAAAGGGTGATCCTTTGATTTGGAAAGACATGCAAGGAATAATATAATGCTTGCAAACAACAGTAAATTTTCTGGTTTAAAAAATTTGATATCAGTTTTTACACCAAACTTAAACCTATATTGTGAAATTCTAATGAAGTATTCTAGTTGCTCTGCTTCATCCTGATCAAAACTTATTGAAAATGTAAGACTTTGAGAAAGTCAGGGTTAATCCGTTAATAAGATGCACTTTCAAAAAACGCTTCAGCAATCTGTCACAACACTAGGTTCCACACAAAACAAATGCAATTCCATTTAAATCCTCAACAAGAAGGTCTGCAATTACTACTACAGTACTACAAGTAAACAATTACAACAGCAGCAACAGCAAAACCAGATAAACAAGCAAAATGAAGAACAAAAACTTGGCCACAACCATATCAAGGAACAATTCTAAAAGACTTCATCTTGTCAATCCAAGAAACAAAGGAAGTTTTCGAGCTCCTAAAGCCAACAAAACCATGCTCTTTGCTCTTGTTCATACTGTCCACACTTGAATCAACCCGAAAAATAATGTCCAGAAACCACCAGTTCCCTACCTCTTCCAATTTGCTAGGCACCAAACCATGCTCTCTCACAATCTCATCCCACACTGGCCCTTTATCTTTCATCATCTCCTCAAAACTCAACTCCTCGTGAACTCCAGCAGGCACTAGCTCGAACTGCTCAGCCAGAATCCCCCACAAATGCTTCCACTTGAACACATCCCCATTGCTGCAATTAAAAGCTTCATTCTTGGCATAAGGCTCCACAGCTGCCCATATCTCATGTTCAGCAATCATATCCGCATCAGACACGTCCCAGAACCCTTCCCAAGTTCCTTTACTCCCCAGAAACCTCAACGGCTGCCCTTCATGCTTACAAATCGCAGCGTAAACACACAAACTCCCAATCGCATTCATCAAGCTATAAGGTGAGAACCCGAATATGACTCCCGGCCTGTGTACAGACCATGTCAGCCCCTCCTTCTTCTTCACCTCCTCAAACAGAATATCCTCCATCACATAGTAAAAAGTGGGGGCATTAAGCCTCCGCAGGTCTTCGTGATATGGAGGTTCATGGGGTTGGATTTTCCCCAACATCTCAAACGAACCTAAGTAGTGTTTCCGACCCGTCTGCATACATATGTGCTGCAAATTCGGTGCGTTTGGGATCACAGCATTCAATACATTGCTCAACATCTTGCCATTAGCCTCACAGTTCTCAGCTTCAGTTGGCTTGCTCGCCCATGTCACATAAAAAATGTGAGTGACATCAGTGAGCTGGGAGAGCTCTGCCTCTGTCTGTTTGGAGTCTAAGAGGTCACATTGGATGTACTGAATCGGGTGGTCAGCGTTCCACTGCGGCCGGGGCCGCCGGGCCACGCCGTAGACCTTCCATGGTCCGCCGGGAGTGTCGGATAGTGGAAGAATCTCAGCAAGGCTGTTTCCGACGATTCCGGTGACCCCAAGTACCAGGGCCACGCTCTGGTACTTGGCAGGTGCATCGTCTAGATTAAACTTCTTCTGATAACGGATACAAGTCAAATATCAAAAATATGAATGAATCGAAGAAATAAATGATGGGTTTGTGGAGGATGACTTACCTTTGCAGCTCCTATGGCTCCTGCCCACCACCAACTCATTCTGCGCTGTCTGAAATTCCTGGTTCTCTTTTTTTTTTTTCCTGTTCTTTTCCTTTTCTTTGGTATTAATAATTGTTCTAGTTCTTACGTATTGCGCGGTCCTATCCAGAAAATTTGATGAATGATTATCTTTTTTCTGCATGCAATTCATGCTTGGGTGTTTTGCTTCGCTGGCGTTTGGATTTAGTGGACAATTGGCACGTTTTGCATGCGTGGACGTTGGGTTGTCCAGACTTGTGGTTGATGAGGTAAGAACGTGATGAGTCATGACTTGCGGGTAAGGAAATGTGATCCGTGATACGGAGAACAAGGGGAGAAAGACTTCAAAATTGGCATAGTATGATTGCTCTGTGTGACAAGAGAGCAATTTTATAAATTGTGCTGATAGATATATCAATCTTACACAATCCGAACCCGAAATGACACGAATCTGATACAACGGATAACGGAGTTGTTACATAAACATTGCAAGAATGTGTCGTACACTAGTTGAAAAAGGTATTGACAGGCATTGTAATGATTGTATTTGGATTAAATTAATTACTATCCCGCAAAGAGAACTCAAATTATTGTAACATTTGATCTGGTGAAGAAGACATTTCTTTACCAGCAAAATTCAAAGTTAGAATTCTCCCTCCCCTCGATATTAATAAATAAATAAATAGTGATTGAATATTGATTCATTTCATGGTTCTTCCTTTCATAATATGAAGTCGACTCTTATCAGAAACTACATACATCAGCATTTCACCTGGTGAAGCAAGTTTGCTTTGTATTGCGTGTGTGTATTCTCTTTGTTACGTGACCAAGATATGCATAAGTTCTGGTTACGTGGCCAAGATATGCATAAGTTTTTCACCAATAGCAATATGCCAAATTACTTGCAATTATGCAAATGACGGAGATGAATGCATATGATTATCTACTTAAGCCACCATAGTTCTTCTCACAACCATCGGTCTAACTCATCAGACAAAAGAGCAAATAGATTTGTTAAAAAACTTCTCTTATATAAGGGTCATGCAATGATTTCATTGATTTGTTACATTGATCAGATACTGCAGCACAATATAACCATCAAATATCAATATAAACAAGCTACATCCTACAGCAACCACAGGTAAACTGCAGAAATTGGCAATCTAAGATTGATGAAGAGTCAATTGTACATACCTTGAAGTAGTTATTCAGCATCCCACTACTTCTTCTCAGCTGATCTATACAGCAGATGCAGCAGACCGTATATATTGAACAAAATCGTATACAACAACATATTCACAATATCCTGCAGCTACTGCCTTCCAGAGAACAACAACATTTCACATGACCTATTCTCATCTCCATGCCCAAACAGGATACAACATGAGCATAAAAGGAGGTGCGGAAGGACTTGATGTATAAAAGTATCTATGGCTAAAAACATGCCAAATTGCCAATCCACCAGCCAACCTATTCAACAAGGAAACTTAACTATGACCATTTATTTCTAATACGATCTAATAATCTGCATTCCTCCCCCTTAGCAATATGTGGATCAAGATTGCGAAGGTTGTCAACAAACTTCTTTCCCTCATCTTGTCGATTGTGCTTGCAGTACCAATCTACAATGGAGTTGTATGTGTTCTGGTTGGGTTTACATCCATGCTTGATCATGTACCGGACCACATCAATGGCTTCAACAAACAATGAATCGGCTGCATAACTTGCGACAAAGGTGTTGTAAGTGATTACATCTGGAGCAATCCCGGAAGCACTCATCTCTGAGAATATCCGGGAAGCGTCTCTCATACGACCATTTCTGCAATAAGCATAGATAACAGTATTGTAGGAAATTATATCCGGCTTTATTCCCTTCTCCATAATCTCCCTTAGAAAAGTTTCAGATTTCTCAAAATCTTCAGAGCGACTGTACATGTACATCACACTATTGTAAGTTGTCAAGCTAGGAGTGTAACCCATCTCATTCATGAATCTCAAGATCTCACTTGCTTTTGAAACCATCTGCCTCCGACCATATATTGATAACATGGCATTCAGCGTAGTTATGTCAGGTGAAAACCCTTTCTTTCTCAGTTCCAAGAAGGCATGTTCTGTTTCCAACAAGAGGTCGCTTTTACTGAAAACTAGAACAAGTGTCTTTAAGACCACAGCATGGGGTTCAATTACAGCAGAGTATATTTCTTCGGCCAGAATATGCATGCGTTCCATTTCTTTCCCATTGGCATAAGCATGGAGAAGAGAACTATACGTAAGCTCGTTGGGTTTGCAACGACCATTCTTCATTTCAGCAAGTATTTTCTCAGACTGTTCCCAAAGGCCACCTCGAGCCAATGCTGCTAAAACAGCATTATATGAGGAAAGGTCTGGAGTAATTCCTGCTTCTTGCATACTCTTATACACCTCCACAGCTTGGTCAAAAGAACCACATCGGCTGTATGCACTGATTAGAGTGTTAAAAGTATCCCTCTCAGGAACAAATCCTGCCCTCTTCATCTCTCTGAACACTCCCGACACTTCTGAGTCCATCCCGTTTTGGCCAAACACTGCCAAAAGTGTATTCCAAGTAACAATATCCGGGCTGCACTTACATGTGTTGATCTCTTCAAGAACATTCATCATTTCAGTGAACTTTCCCCTGTTACCGTGCATCTTAATAAGGGCATTAAAGGTACAAATGTTTGGCTTGCAACCAGAACCTTTCATCTCGTCAAAAACCCTCATTGCAGCCTCATCCTTCCCAGCCTTCTCATATCCCGAGAAAAGGGTGGTGTAGGTAAAAACATCAGGTTTAATCCCCCTTTCCACCATCTGGGTTTTCAGGGCCATTGCTTCCTCCAATAAACCATCTCTTGCATAAGCTGATATCAACGAATTGTAAGACACAATGCTTGGAGAAAACCCATTAAGCTCCATATCTTTCAACACCTCCATTGCTTCCTTAGTCCGCCGAGACTTCCCATAAACATCCAACAATGCGTTATACGTAACCTTATCAGGTGCAAACCCTGCTGCTTTCATCTCCTCAAAAACCTCAGCAGCCTCTACATACAAAGACCCCCGCCGACAACAAGTTATCAGTGTGTTGTAAGTATAAGAATCCGGGGCAACCCCGGCACTCTTCATACCCTCAACAATAGCTTTAATCTTATGCCAAGGAGTACCCATTTTCCCATACACATTCAAAACCACATTGTAAGTTATCAAAGTGGGCTTGCAACCCTCTTCCTCCATTTTCTTAAAAACCGAAACAGCCTCCCTATACCTCCCATTACTAGCACAAGCAGTAATCAAAGAAGTGTAAGCATAAACATCAAGAGCAAACCCATCCTTATGTAAACTTCTAAACAGAGAAGCAGCACTCGAAACCCGGCCCATCTTACCAAGAATGCTAATAACCACAGAAACAACAGAACCACTCAAAATGGACTCACAGTCGTCACGTTTCTTAAACCACTCAAACACACTCACAGCCAACTCAAATTTCTTGTGGAAGGCTAAGCCTTTGACAATACCCAGAACATCCAAAGACAAAGAGTCCATGCTGAACCCAAACTCAACTCTATGCAACTCAACTAGACTATGAAGCTGTTCATCTAGCTTAGAGGAATCAAAGGGTGAGTTGATAAAGGAGTCTAGGATATGCTGACCTTGGGAGGAGAGTCGGTGGTGGGACCAAGGCTTGCCGCGGTTGGAGTCACGCGAGCGGCCGATGCGCGTGCGGGTTCTGCGGTAAGAGGGGTTTTGGGATTGAGGGGTTGAGGGGTTTGGGTGGAGGAGGAGCTCTTGGAGAATTGGGGTGATGGGTGGGGGTGGAGGTGGTGGTAATGGTGGTGGCTGAGAGGGGTTTTGGGTTTGGTGGTGGTTGGGGAAGAAGGGTTTAGAGGAGGAGGGAGGTGGGTTAGGGAGGAGAAGAGGGAGAGCCATTTTATCAGCCATTAAAATGGAACTGCGAATGTTTTGGGTTTAGTGGCTGGGGGTACAGATAAATGGAAGGTTTTTTTGTTTCTTGGTTTTGAGTTGTGAAAATATCTCCTCTCGTGGGAGGTACAGAGGTCCTAGTTGGAGGAGATGCTGCACAACGGTGAGTGTAACCTTTGAGAATTTTTTTTTTTTTTTTTCTGTCGTCAATTGTGAAGCAAAATCTATCCATATTCAAATCAAACAAATACAACTAAATTACGATCATAGTGAAATATTGAATTATTTTATTTTTTTAGATAAAATAGTCAAATTACTGCCTGACGTTTTTCATACATGCTAATTTACTTCCTGATACTTTAATTTTGATTATTTACACCATCACTTTTTTTATTGCTTTCGATTTATACTCTACTGTTAACTTTTTGTAAAAGTAAAATGACAATTGGAATTGGTGTACTCATTTCATTTCATAGTCCATTTATATAGGGATAGAATTACAACGGAAATATCAATTACATTAAATACATTGAATGCTGATTGATCTATAATTGTGTTGATTGATGGTAATCGCTGATTCCTTGATTCCCTCTCCTTCAGTCGCTTTGACGAAGGCACATAATCTGTTTTTCCTTTAACACTCCCCCTTGTGCCAAGTCAAAGACGAAATGGTGCATGAGTTGTTGTCTCACTAAAAACCTTGCCAAGTAACAAAAAAAACCTTATGGGACAAAAAATACACCTTAGTCGAAGGAAAAGAGCACAACGCACCTTTTACATTTGAGTATGACATGTGTGTGTTAGACTCCCCTTCATGTCTACACCTCCCCCTAATACTTACATTAATCAGGGGAGCTTGGAAAGTCTTTGTATTCCTATGTTTTTCACATGTTTCTCAAATATGGCCTTAGGCAATGATTTGGTGAACAAATCTGCCACATTCTCCTCAGACGACCTTACTTGATTCACTTGAGAAGGGCATGTTGTTGCTGATTGTAGAAAAACTTTGGCGATATGTGTTTTGTATTATCACCTTTGATATATCCTAGCTTCATCTATTCGATGCAAGCTGCATTATCTTCATACATGCAAGTAGGCTCTTCAGTGGTAGAAGTCAAACTCTAGTCCCTCAAATATGTGTAATGATAGCTCTTAACCATATACACTCACGAACCGCCTCATGTAGAGTGATGATCTCTGAGTGGTTCGAGGAGCTAGCCACAAAGGTTTGCTTGTTTGATCTCCAAGATATCGCCATGTTCCCAATGGTAAATACATAACCAGTTTGGGAACAACCTTTATGTGGGTCAGAGAGGTACCCAACATCAGCAAAACCAACCAAAACGTCATTTGGAGTTTAGGTATAGTGAGTGGCGCTTTCGCCATCAAAATTTCCTTTAGGGATTGCAGTTCCATATGCGGTCCCTCTTGTCTCTGTGTAGGGAAAGAACAGTCCTAAGTCAATGGTTCCTTTTAGGTACAGGAAAATGTTCTTAAAACCATTCCAGTGACGCTACGTTGGCGCTGAGCTGAATCTAGCTAACAAGTTCACTGAGAATGCAATGTCTGGTCGAGTATATTAGGCTAAGTACAATAATGTGTCTATTGCACTTAGATAGGGAATTTCAGCTCCCAACACCTCTTCTTCATCTTCCTTTGGACGAAATGGATCTTTTCTTGCATCCAAACTTCGACCGATCATGAGAGTGCTAGCAGGATGCGCTTTGTCCATGTTAAATCGCCTGACTTTTGGACATACGCAGACTGGTGGATTAGTATTCCACAAACTCGGTGTTCTAGTTCAAGGCCTAGACATAATCGAGTTTTCTCAAGATCTTTCATCTCAAATTCGGATTTCAAGTAGCTCGCGATTTCTCTTATTTCATCAAGAGTACCTATTATGTTTATATCATCGACATATACAGCCACAATTCAAATTCGGAACTTGTTTTCTTTATGAATACGCAAGGGCACAATTCATCGTTCTTATATCCCTTCCCAATCAAGTAGTCACTTAGAAGGGTATACCACATCAGCCCGGATTGTTTCAATCCGTAAAGTGAGAATTCAACTTAATTGCAAACGCACACCGTGGTTTAGAGTCACTTGACTTGGGTAATGTAAGGTCATTAGACGCTTTCATATATATCTCTGAATCAAGATCCCCATAGAGATATGCAGTAACCACATCTATGAGCTGCATTTCCAGTCCTTCAGAAATTAGTAAGCTAACTAAGTAGCGGAACGTTATAACGTCCATTACGGGAGAGTATGTCTCCTCGTAGTCAATTCCAGGGCATTGTGAGAAACCTTGCTCCACAAGGCGAGACTTGTACCTCAAGACTTCATTCTTCTCATTACGCTTTCTAACAAAGACCCATTTATGTCCTACAAGCTTTACACTTGGTGGGTTGGCACTACTTGACCAAATACCTGTCTCTTTGTCATTGAATCTAGTTCTGCCTGGATTGCTTCTTTCCATTTAGGCCAATTTGCTCTTTGTTGACATTCTGCAACAGAGCGTGGTTTGATATCATCATGCTCTATGATTTATTGAGCAACAGTATATGCAAATACATCATCAATGTGTATAGAAGATCTTTCTATCAACTTATACGCACTCTCATAATCCATTGAGATTTCTTTGTTCTTTGGAATCATTTCAAACCTCGGAGCGTCCTCCAGTATTGATTCATGGACATAACTATAATCAGAGACAATCTCATGAGAGGGATTCTCTACATTGATGATTGATGGGTCAGTTTATGCCTTACTTGCCCTCTTCTTCCTTGGGTGAGTGTCAATCGAACCAAGTGGCCTCCCCCTCTTCCTTTGGGAAACCACGGCCTCAACCACACCTCCACTAAGTGTGGTTGCAGTGCCTCTATCTGCGGCACTGTGCCCCTTGTTGGGGACTTCTAACCTTGCAGGCATATTTGCAGTTGGTATATGTGATCTCGTCACTTTTGCGATATCAGTAAAGGCATCAGGCATCGAATCTGCTACGTTCTGAAGATCGATTATTCTTTTCACTTCACTTTCACATTATGAGGTGCGGGGATCAAAATGAGACAGAGTGGGGACAAACCACAACAATTCCTATCGTTCCCTTGGAAAATTCTTTTTCCTATCTCTCCCTAACGACTGGAAGACTGTCTCATCAAAGTGACAATCCGCAAATCTAGTGGTAAAGAGATCGCCTGTCAAGGGTTCCAAGTAGAGGATAATTGTTGGGGATTCGTATCCAACATAAATACTTAATCATCTCTGAGGACCCATTTTGATGGTTATGGGGGCGCAATAGGCACATATACTACGCAACCAAATATGCATAAGTGTGAAATGTCAGGCTCATATCCAGTTACCAACCGGTATGCAAAACATGGTTGGCTAGCAGTGGGTCTGAAACGAATAAGTAAAGCTGCGTGCAATATTGCATAACCCCATGCAGATATAGGCAGGTTGGTGCGTATAACCAATGTCCTAGCCACCATCTGTAGTCTTTTGATGGTGGCTTCTGCGAGACCATTTTTTATATGCACATGGGGTACAGGATGCTCTACATCGATCCCAATAGACATGCAATAATCATCAAATGCTTTTGATGTAAACTCTCCATCGTTATCAAGCCTTATAGACTTGATAGGGTGATCAGGGTGGTGAGCCCTTAAACGTATAATCTGTGCTAGGAGTTTTGCAAATGCAGCATTTCTTGTGGACATAAAACGACATGTGACCAGCATGTCGAAGCATCCACCAGAACCATAAAGTACTTGAATGGTCCGCATTCTGGATGGATAAGTCCACAGATATCTCCTTGTATCCTTTGTAAGAATGAAATGTTTTGTTTTTTGTCTGTAGCATAGGAAGGTCTTGATCCTATTTTCGCTAAAGAGAAGATTTTGCAAAACGAGTGATGTGACTTTGAATTAGTCAATCAGGCATAATGGGAGGTAGTGCTGCTGGTACTTCAGAAAGCAATGACTGCATTTGAGCAGTACTAGGACCGACACCTTGCAGTGTGACGGATTTTTCTCGCATGTTATTTTTCACTAGAAAGAAGGGATGTCTATATGAGTTCTTTTAAAATACGGATCATCATGTCATGACCGGGATGCCTTAGGCGGTCATGCCAAAGCCTGTATGAGTCAGTGTCCCACATTTCATTGTTGGTGACAGTATAGGATTCACAGATCTGAATCGTAGTGAGGTACAATCCACTAGATTGACTCATAAGTTCTTCTAAAATGTGTTTCCTTTCACATTTATTAGAGGTAATATAAAGGTATTTAGTTCCATTCTCACAGTGTGTTTTTACATGATAACCGTTGGCACGAATATCTTTGAATCTTTAACAAGGTTCGATTAGCTCTTGGTGCATACAGAGCGTCTGTGACATTAAATATATCTCATATTCTTTAAAGTATTTCTATGTTAGGTAGAATGATAATCTTTTCATTCAAATAATTTTTTTCTTTTTCTAGATGTATTGTTTTACATCTTTATAGTGTTATTTCGAACCATGTAAATATGTGTAGTAAATAAATTTGAATAAATTCAGTGCTTCAGAATAAAATTCAAATTTATTAATAAGCCAATGATAAGTAAATCAAGGTCTTGTTCTAATTCATCAAACCATTATTGAAATAAACTTTAAAACCAAGCAGCAATAGTCTAATTAAAAGTGAGGCATTATGCCTTCACATCTGTCTTTGGAAAGTAAATATAGCAGATTAGTCAAAGTATGAAGCATCCATTGACGGAGCAAGTTTCTTGTTGTCATTGAAGTCTGCAATAGTGAGGTTGACATCTGGGTCATGACCTTCTTCTTCCATATAGTGAGCCTCTTGTTCTGTAGACTCCTTATACCTCTTGTAAGTGGCTGCAACTATATTGCTTGCTCGGTAGTTCTTGTACCAATGCTCAATGACTCCACACCTATAGCATGGTTCATTGCCAACTCTATCTTGTTTGACTGAAGGGCTCTTAGGTGCCCTTTTCACCTTGTTGCCATGACCACTAGGGCCAGCACCACCATCTCTGCGCCATACATTGGGAGAGCCTCCATGGTCCATATCACGACCCCCACGTCCCTTGCCACGTGGTGCATTATTGCCACGTGGGTAGGGATCAGCACGTCTAACCCCCTTTGCATTGGGGTTCTTTCCAGCTTTCACTTTGTCATAATTAGTCTAGGGAATTTTCTTTGTCCCAATGAGCCTGGCATTGTTGCTCAAAAGAACCTTATCATGCCTCTCAGCCACTTGTAGTAGGTTGATCAGTTTATTGAAGGTTGTGATTCCTTTGTTGTCATACTCCAGCCTATACTGATTCGCTAGTATAATTGCTGAAGTAGGAAAAATGGAAAGAGTCATCTGGATCATATCATTTTCTGTGAGTTTCTTTCCACAGAAATTGAGAGGTGTCTTGAGGCGCAACATGTTTTTGTTGAAGTCATTTACCCTTTTGTAGTCAAGTAAGCGGATTTCATTCCACTGAACGGTCAGTTCTGGGAGTAAAGTTTCAT
>BDJD01003991.1:33622-47710 GCA_002564525.1 Rosa multiflora
TATCAATATGTCGCCTCAGAAATATTAAGGCATTTTCTTTCATCTTATTAGATAGTTCATCATCTTTGGGATCGGTAATGGTGGCAATGTAGTCTTTTGCTACAAATGTAGTTTCCACATCAGAAACCCAACGATGGTACTCAAGTCCTTCTGAGTCCAAGATGTCAAATTCAAGTCGAGTTGGATCAGCCATCTACATAAACAAGAGAGATGATATAAATTACACAGTCATAAAGACATCCACGTAAATTATTTTCCAAAAAATGTGAATTAGCTTTCAAGACCAAGATTCGTAATGGTCACATTTTTTTCTCTTTCGATGCTATGTGAAAATGCTTTATCACAGTAAGTGTGTATGGATAATGCGCATGAATTTTCATTATCATGGCAAACCGCAATTTTTGTATAGCATTCTAAAAATAACAATAGCATATTTAATAATAAATAAAACATAGCATATAAAAATAAATTACATGGCATAATAAAAAAATTCACAAATAAACACCAAAATATGTGTTACACATACTAATAGCAATAATATATCATATATAAAATAAAAATCACGAAACATGCTTAAAAATTCATAATAAAAATATAAGCAATAAAATATAAAGCATGCTTAAACATAATTTATATAAATAACAAGGCATGCTTAAAATGATCAAAATTATCTTAACTAAACATGCTTAATAACAAAATATAATAAAAGCATGAACAATGAAGTATAAAGCATGCGTAAAAATAGAAAACCTAAATAAAATTCACATGCTTAATTAAAATCATAAAAACAAAATAAAGAAAAACATACTTGATTTCGAGAAAACAAAACGATCCTAGCGCACGCAGGTGTTGATGCAAACATGTGTAGCGATGTTTTTTTTTTCAGCAGTGGGCCGGAGTTTTTTTTTTTCTTTTTCTCTTTTTCTTCTTGCTGGGCTGCGTCACCAGTGAGGCCTGCTTTTGTTTTTTTTTTTTTTCGGTCTGGGTCTGCTCTTTGGGCTGGCCCCTTTACTTTGGGCCGAGTTTCTTTTTTTTTTGTTTTCTCTGGGACTTATGTTCTTTAGGCCTTTTGTTTTTTTTATTTGCTTTTATTTTCTTTTTTTTTTCTCTTTGTTTTTTATTCTCTCTCTTCTTCCTCCTTCTGCTCTCCTTCCTTTTGGTTTGCAGGTGCGTCTTCTTCCGTGTGCAGCTACAGGTGATCGGTGCTTAGGGCTGCTGTGATTGGAGCTAGGTGCAGTAGCAGCAGCAGTGCATGGGGCTGGGTTGCAGCAAGGCGGGGGGCTGGGCTGTAAGGGGTCGCCAGGGCTGGCCAGGAGCGGTGGTTTGCTAGGCGAGGCGAGGCTACGTTGCTGCATGCAGTGGACTGCTGCTGTCGTTCACCGGTGGTGCTATTACAAATCTGGGCTGATGAACGCGCTCAAATCTGGGCTGAGTATGCGCTAGAATCTGGGCTGGGCGAGGAGCAGCGCCGTGGGTTAGCCTGTGACTGTAAACGCCGGACGTGCAAGGCGGAGGCGCTGGGGTCGTTGCTGGAGGAAGACGAAGGTGAGCTACTGGGCTGTGTGACTAGAAACAAGGTGGGCTGTAGGTGATCGACTGGAGAAGATGAAGTCGACTGGGACACTGGTAAGCAGGACGAGGCCTCGCCGGTGAGCAGGATTGGGCAGTGTCAGAGCTAGGCACGGAAACCGGACCGAAATCCCTTTCGGGTCGGGTCGAGGTGAGGTCCGTGTGGGGCTTGGGTGTCCAGAGGGGAAACGTGGGTGTCCAGAGAAGAAATTCAGACTTTTGGGTTTTGTTTTCTTCTGGTTTCGATGGGAAGAAGAAAGAAATTCAGACTTTTAGGGTTTTGGTTTTTTTTCTTTTTCTTGGCTATTGGCTCTGAGCATGCTGATAACGTGTAAAAGTAAAATGACAATTGGAATTGGTCTACTCATTTCATTTCATAGTCCCTTTATATAGGGATAGAATTACAATGGAAATATCAATTACATTAAATACATAGAATGCTGATTGATCTTTAATTGTGCTGATTGATGGTAATCGTTGATTCCTTGATTCCCTCTCCGTCAGTCGCTTTGATGAAGGCACATAATCTGTTTTTTCTTTAACACTTTTAGACTTTTCATCAAATTTTTCTGTTAACTTAATTAGCACATTAGGGGCATTTTTGTCTTTTTAATTATTAGCAACAAAAAAAACAAACCAACACTTCAAAAATTAGAACAAAAGTTTAGCTAATTAAGATATAAATATAAATACCCGATCAAAAAAAAGATATAAATATAAATAGGATGCGGTTATTACTATCATATTAACTACTTTTTTTTTTTAGGGGAAATTGTCAACTCTTTATTCAAGACTTAGGCGAAATTACAATCAGAAAAAAGTACATTAAGAATAAAATTTGGGGGAATGTTTTTCCAAACTAAAAAAGATCTAGACATAGAAGCAAAAGAAGCTAAACAGTGAGCCATACAATTAGCTTGATGATAAGCATGCTTGAACATAGAACCTGGAATGAAATTCAACCCTTGTATGATGTCATCATACACACAACCCAATGGGGAAGTATAGGGAATGACAGCCTGCTTAGTAGCATTAGTAAGAGTTAAATAATCTGTCTCAAATACTACCGGAAAGAACCTTTTATCTTGTACAAAATTCACAGCTGCTCTACCAGCAAGAGCCTCCACATGTTCTGCAGAATAAACATCCTCCAGAGCCTGATAGAAACCCCCAACACAAGTACCAATAGCATCTCTAACAACAATACCAATACCTCCACTAGAACTAGAGCTTGAAAAAGCCTCGTCCATATTCACCTTTAACCAAACTTGAGCAGGAGGTTTCCACCTACAACTCCCCCTCCCAATACTAGGAAATGGCTTCCTATAGAACTGGAAGTTAGTAAGCCTAGCATTTAAGCTGAAAAACACATCACCTTCCCGGGCCTCTACCTGTTCCCAAACTCTATGATTCATCTCCTTCCAAGCACCCCATATGAAAAATAATAATTTACACCACCCTCGTTTTGAAAGCTTCTTGAAACAAAAGTTCAACCAATCAAATAAAGTAAGATCAATTGCAGTTACCTCATAACAAACTCGCCTGAGCTCCTCCTCCGATTCCAATAAAATCTTCGTAAAAGGACATAAACGACACAGATGATCAAAGGACTCATTCCCCATCCCACACAGCATACACAAATAGGACTCAATTTGTACTATGTTGGACACCAATCTATCAACCGTAAGCAATATGTTCTGAAGCACCTTCCATATGCAAATTCGAGCATTTCCAGGAAAACAAGCTTGCCATACACCTTTCCAAACCTTTGAAATAACTGCTGCACCCCCACCATTAGTTGCATGTCGTAGTCCCAAGAAGAGTTTACAAGCACTTTTTACCGTAAATTGGCCTTTTGGGTCAAGATGCCACACTCTTCTATCATTCAAATTTCGTTCTGAGAGTACAAGAGACTTCACAAGTGCCACATCTTGAAGAACAAAGAGTTGCTGCACCTTATTCATATCCCACCTCCCTGGAGCTAAAAGAAGATCCTCCACAAGCAAAGTGACATCCACACCAATTGCCCAAGGCACCACAGATCCATCCAAACTCGAACCCCAACACCATTATCGATCTACCACCTCATATCTTGCTTTAGCAAATCCCTAGTACCCACAATGCTCTGCCAAGAAAAAGAAGGAGAACTATGATCGGGTGTATCAAAAAAATCACAATCCCAAAAATACCTGGCTTTGTACATTTTGGCAATAAGAGAATCTGGATTATGTAAAACCCGCCATCCCTGCTTTGCTAACATTGCTTTATTGAAAGCATGAAGATCACGGAAACCAAGGCACCCTTCCTCCTTAGGTAAAGAAAGAGCATCCCAAGAGCACCAGTGAATTTTTCTTTTATCCTTCGTACTCCTCCACAAAAATTTAGCACACATCTGTTGCAAATCATCACAAAAATTCTTTGTGAGTTCAAAGAAACTCATAGCATATGTAGGGAGTGATTAAGCAACCACCCTAATAAGAATATATTTTCCAACCCCAGTCAAGCATTTCCCTTGCCAACCATCTAGCTTCTTCCCAAGGCGAACAAAATTATGATGCTCAAAGAAAATACTTACATAAACTTGAAATCGACCAAGCCAGCAAGCCTCTTGATTCAAAATTGTCTTCTTTTGCCATGTTTTGGTCTTCTGGTCTTCACTCTTCAACCATGAGCCACTGACTTCTCTTCTTCCGGAATTTGGGTTTTTGAATTCTTGGGTCGTTCATTTTTGATTTTGGGTAGTCAGATTTTGTTGAATTGATTAGGTAGGATTTTTTTTTTCCTTAATTGTATCTTAGGTTTGGATCACTATACAGTATACACTAACCTCACATATCTAAACATCTTAAGATTCAATTAAGTATTTTTTTTATTGTTTACAATCTCTCTCTCTCTCTCTCTCTCTCAGAGAGAGGTCATTGGAGACTACGCCGAAATCTGCTCATCGGTTGCCGAAATTCTGTCAATGAGCGCCGGCCGCTGGACTTCTCCGAAAACCTAGCTAAAGGTCCCCAAAAGGTGTCAGATATTTCATAGGTCACTGGAGACTTTTATTGCCCCCCAATAAAAAAAAATATTGAGTTTTATTGGGGTTAATAAAAGTTTCCAACGATATCTTTAGGGACCTCCGGCAACCTCCGGTGACCAGTGGTGGTCAGAGTCCGGCGACCGATTTTATTGCCCTCCTATAATGCTAACAAAATTTCATTGCCCCACAATAAAAATTTATTGGGTTCTATTGGAAAGTAATAAGAGTCTCCGGCAACCTCTCCGGTGACCTATAAGATCTCCGACGACTTCTTTGGGGACCTCCGGCAACCTCCAGCGTCATATTTTATTGCCACTAATAATACCAATAAACTTTTATTGCCCCCTAAAAAAAATTATTGTGTTTTATTATGGGGTAATAAAAGTCTCCAGCGACCTCTCCATTGACCTATAAGATCTCCTCTTTGGGGACCTTCAGCAACCGCCGGTGAGTCAGCTAGCATCTGGTTTTATTTTCCCCCTAATAATACCCAATAAAATATTATTACCCCCCAATAAAAAAATTTGGGTTTTATTGGGGAGTAATAAAAGTCTCTGGCGACCTCTCAATTGACCTATAAGATCTCCGATGAGCTTTTTGGAAAACCTTTGGTGACCAGTGATTGGAGTCCGGCATCTGTTTTTATTGCCCCCCAATAATACACAATAAACTTTTATTGCCCCTAATAAAAATTTATTGGGTTTTATTGTGGGGTAATAAAAGTCTTCGACAACTGCCCCGCGACTGGTGGCTGGAATCTGGCAACCTCCAGTGACGTTTTCTGGCGAAGTGTCCGATGACTTTTTAATTATTCGGAGGTCACTTGACTTTTTACCATTAAATGAAGTAAGCGGGCATTTGTTGAGCCAAATTTGGGCATTTGGTCAAGAGCCCCTTTCAGTTCTATAGAAACAGCAACCAACATATGTCATCTCTAGCCCTTTAAGACCCTTTTCATGCTACCTTGGAACTCATGAAGAAGTGATGAGTTTTGGCTCTTGGTTAGAATGAGAGGTGATTGTTTAAAACATCGTTTGTATATAGCACTGCCCTCTATTGGGTTGTGTCCTAATTTTGACCTATGATATTCATAAAATGTGATGCCGGATTTGTTGAAGTTGAGATGACTAACGAACTTTTTTCAACAAAATATTCCTCGACACATGTGGAGTCTCTTACCAACGAATGTTTGGTTGGTCATTTAATTTATGGGAATCTTCCGCCTAAGGTCGGTTGTGAAACATTTAATTTCAAAGAATTCCTACGCTTGTAAAAACACATTTACAATATAAAACTACAATTCCAATCCTCAAAATCAGCTAATTATCTAAAGTTAGAAAAGATGTGTTGCGCATGAAGCAAAGGGAGAGAACAATTACTTTTCGCTGGCCTGAGATTTTTAATTTTTGGGGCAATAAGTAAAACTTATATGGAAGACAAGTTTCAGGGAAATTTGGGGCTTCAAATGTGAATAGACCACATTTTGATCCTACTAACTACGGACAATCATGAGAATCCTGAGAATGTTCAATCAAGTTGCATGCACAAAACGAAAGATATATAGGCACCGCTAAAATTCTTAGATAATGATTCCAGAAAACTTGAAACTTAATCCAATGCAGAACCAACAGCACCTCATAATTGCATTTAGCTACAACACCTACATCCATGATAAGGAATCCAAGTAAAAACTCTAACTATAGCTAGTTCCTTAGATATAAAACACTTAAATGCCTACTGCTGCAGCATTGTTTTTACTACATCATCAACCAAAACAGAACCCCCAGGATTCAAAATATTTGCTGCATCAACAGTCCGTGGCTCCAAGTTTGTTCTCCTACATAGGTTGGATCAAAGGAAATGCGGGGTAATCAGTCCAGCGACCTCAAGAAAGCCAACACGGTCCTTCCCTGCAAAAATCTTCTTCAGCTTGTCATCACAAACGATGATCTTCTTGTTTTCAGGGTCCTAAAAAGAATGATGCCGCAAAACCAAGTCAGTAAAATAAAAATTAAAGGTACTTAACGCAGAAATGCAAAGTAATAAAAATGAGGGAAAGGGAAAACAATAGCTACATAAATTATTAGAATACAATCACAATCTCTATATGAAACTCAACCACGACCAGGTATCCTACTTTAGGATCGTAGAAATATTCTCTGATAGAAGTAGGATGACAAATATTATTAGAATCCCAACCATAAGATGCATTTATTCTCCAAAATAACGTCTAGAGAGTCTTAAGAAAGGACTTAAGAATGAACAAGCTTTGTAGACAAGGAGAGATGCAAGCAAAGCCAATAGCTCAAAATGAAAAGTGAAAAAACCAGTAACTAAAGCAATTTATCACCCACATGGAGCTTGTTGAATGCATAAGCAAAGATCATGTGCTCAATCAATTTAAAATGCATCATTTTTTGTGCCACACTTTGAACTTATCACAAGTGAGAGATAGGTTAGCAAGTGCTATAAGCAGTAACTCAACACTACCAACAAGAGAAGCTGTGAATTAAAGTGTTACAGTAAATGCAACATAATGTAGAAGTTCATCAAGCTTCCTATGCTCTCACCAAAATTTCATCCATTTGTATACAATGTCACAAACTACAACAGCTAAGGCCAAGGCTTCAGCTAATTGGCATTTTTCATTCCATAAATAACCACCAGCATCATTGCATCAAACACGAGTTTTTGAGGAATTGTTTGGCCACAAATAACAAAATGATACCAGCTCTTGGCCATAAAATCACAAATTTTCAACTAGACTTGGTGGATCTGCATTTTTTATCAAGTGACTGCCAGTAAAGACTAACAAACAACAACATTAGAAAGTCAAAACCTTAGAACGTTTTAGATCTCTTTTTCCTACTCTTTGTTTTCTTTTGAAGCTTTGAACTAGATAATCAAATGACCAACATGATAGATTAAACTTTAAACTAAAAACAAATACCAGTAAAATATTTTCATCTTTCGTGTCCCTTATAGGAGTTCATGTAACCCATATACAATAGCATTACAAGAGATTCCAGTCTATTTGAAAACTGATCCTCATTCCCAATAAATTTCCAAATTTTACAACCTAGTCCTACTTGGTGAACTGGAGCAGTAAAGTCTAAACCACCTTACTAGTAAGGACGATAAGGTTTTTTGTAACTCTTAACTATACTATGCAAAAGTATAATGTTATTTGTAACTCTAAGTATGCAACATGCAAAAGTATTAAGATTATTTGCACCACACTTACAAACAGCTTAGAAAAGCTAAAAACCCTTGTGCTGCAAATTAGGTTTTGTAGGCCACGAATGAAAATTAGGGCTGTGGAAAGTCCAACTATTCAACTACCAGTCTATAGCAGAAATCACTGCATAGTTAGAGGACTAACTGAAAAGTTAAAAAATCAATACTAGTTAGATAAATGATCACTTTTCAAAACTATGCAGCTATAATCATAAATCACTTGATAACTGCATAATTAGATGTCAGTTTTCAAAACTCTAATCATGAACCTATGTGAAGATTTTGCTTTGAAAACAAAGAACCCATTATCCGTCCATAACACCATGCTTTGAAAATTTTTAACTGATTGAGCAAAAAGAAATGTTCAAAAGTACAGAGTGATACCATAGCAGGGTTAAATAAATCTACATACATCTAAACACATACAGATTCAACAGTTACAGAGGTGTACCCAAAAGCAATAAAAACAATTTGAAACCAAAATAAAGGAAAAGTATCTCTGTTAATTGGAGAATACACATTTTCACTCACATACAGACAACCTTATTCCAGTCCAATCTAATGAGAATAACAACTACCGAGCAAACCCAACTTACAAAAACCCTGGGTAACAAACCCAGGTACTAACAAAGTATACCACTGTTCACTTTACCATGTAATGTAATCCATCTGAAAACAGCATAATCTCCAATCTTTAAACACATTAGAAACGAACTCCCAAACATAGAACCAACAAAACCCGACTCTCATACACATCAAATAGCACACACTACAATATATACATAGAACAACCATCCAAACATTCCATGTTAAACCAGATAAGAACGCATCACAAGCAACACCGAAAACCCGCATTTCATCGTATGGGTTCACAACCTTATCCAAACATAAAGGCGCCAGATTCAAATGTCAAACCCTACTAAAACCTCATTACAAAAATTAAACAAAAACCACATTTCATCTCTGCCACCACAACCTTATCCAAGCAAAATATAAAACATAGCCACACACAGCAGCCAATTTCAGCAACAAAAAAAACAAAACGTGACACTTCATACACACTGACACAACCTTATCCACAATTTTTTTTTCAGACAAAACCCTAAATCACCAAAAGGGCATTCCAAAATTTGATAAAGATTGAAACTTTATAAAGAAACCAGGGTAGACCTGAAGATTGTTGCCCTTAATGTGGGCCCAGATCAGCTTCAGAGCTTGGGTGCGAGAAATCTCAGGGACGCCGACAAGGGCCTGCATCTCCGGCGACACCTTGCGCGGCTTCATGATGCCACGTGGCTCCCGTGGGGTGGTGGTGGCCTGCTTCGACACGGCGGCGAGGGGCGTTGGGGTGCGCGGCATGCGGAGGTTAGCAGGGAAGTTGGGGTAGGCGAACCTGAGAGCGGAGGAGGAGGACGCGGCGAGAGAAGGCTTGGCCAGCGACGACGTCTCGCCGGAGAGGAAGGTGGTGGAGGTGATGAGGCCTGTTGACAACGCCATGTCGTTTTGTGTGTGGAAAAGGATAGAGAAGGAGGCGAGAGCGAGCGTGTTGGAAATTTGAGTGAGTGAGTGAGTGACTGAGGATGATAGAGTACTCCGAGCCCGCCTTAATCCTCTTTTTTTGGGGGTAAAATTGTAAGTTACAGTAGTTTTGGCATTTTGGGGCGGGTTTCTCATTTACCTGTACTTACACTTTTACGGTACGTTTATTTACATGAAATGAAAAAATTTATGAATTTAAATTCATTCTGAAAATGATGAAATTAAAAAATTTATGAATTTAAATTTATTCTGAAAATGAAGTAAATTTTTTTTTTGTTGAAAACGAATTTTGTTAAATCAATTAACCATTACGATCGTTGACATTCTTATAAATTCGGGAGCTATTACAAATTAATTTGGCTATAACTTTTTCTTTGCTTCTCTTGGTACATATTTTATCTTATACTTTGGATGCTGTTGCAGCACTCTACTTTCATTTCATCAATCAACACTCTCGTAGTGGACAAATCTGGTTCATTTGTTTGTCGAGCTTGAACCAATAAAGAACAATCAGTCTGTAAGGCCACTGCCATATACACCCTTTCCCTTAGAGCCACCACCATCGCATAAAAGGTGGATGTTAACAATGGGAATGGCCTAGTTGCACCAACCCGGAAAGTACCCTCAGAATTTCTAATCACGAAACCAGCACATCCCTTCTTGATTGCCGGCTGAAAGGCACCATCACTATAACTTTCACGGTTTTACCCATCCCTCTTCTGGCCTACTCCACCCCACACGCCATCCACATTAGTTTTTTTTTTTAAACTCCTCATACCAACCCATAGTAAGCAAAACTTATTTTAGTTCATTTCAATACCAAGGCAAAATGCTCAAATTTATTCAATTTTCATTTCGAGTTCCATCTCACATATTTAGGGTGACAATTTTGAGGCCATTTTTCTTCAAACCAAACATAAAAAAACTATGTTTTCTCTTCTTATTATTTTTTTTTTTTCCCCGACTTAAACCTCACCGGCGCGAGACTATGTTTTCTTTTCTTTTTTTCCTTTGGAGTTGCTTCTAACATAAGGTGACGAATTTTGAGGCCATTCTTCTTCAGGGTTATCATGGTTTTTTAAGAGAACGTTTGGGGGTCCATGAGTTGTGTGGTATGCATGTATATACATTTTCTTTTCCAGAAAAACGATATATAGATGGAAGTAGAGTGTCCTCCTATCAATCTTCTAAGTAAATGAGGATTCAAGAAAAAGAGAACAAATCAAGACCTTTCAACCATAAATAATGAATAACGAAAAAGAAAAAAAAAACCAAGGAAGATATAACCAATCATTCATATAATTTATGGAAAATAAAGAATAAAAATAGTGAATCCCACCAAACCATTTCAAAACCAAAAAAAGGCACCAAATTTTGTCGAAACATCAGCAACTCTGTTATTCTCTTCCCAAATGTGTATAAGAGGAGTAAAATGTCATCTCATAAATCATATACGAACAGTTATTCCGATAGATTTGAAGGTTCCAAGACACAAGTGAAGGAGTACTGATATTATCAAGCACTATAGCACTATAGCAGACCCAAAAATATGGCACTATAGCAGCACTGGTCTCACAAGACCAAAAATAAGTTCTTTATCGGAAAAATTAATAAACAAATCGAAGTCGATCAAGTGTTTTTTTTTTTTTCTAAGCAGCAGCAAAAAAGAATCAACATGTAACATGAAGATGGAAACCACCAGATAAATTTATCAAAATTAACATAATGACTAGTAAATTTAGATCTATATAAGTTCATCGAGGAGTTGTGAACCTAATGATCTATAGATATAAATAACAATAGAAACCTAACTTGCTCGTTCCAACTCACCTCATAGGCTAAACTTCCCCACCCTGATCAGCATCGGCATCATCACACATCCAACACCTGGTTGTCGTCACCGGATTGAAAATCGTACAGCGGTCACAAGACCAGTAACCTTGTGGATTTTGCTCAGAACATGCTGCACAGGTAACGGCAGACCCTACATTGATATAGGTACATTGGTCACATGTCCAATCAGTCTCCTCATAAGCAGCCCCAGCTCCATATCGGCTCGTCTCCGGAAGCCCCTCCTCCAATGCAGTAACCAACCTTTTGAAATAAGTTCCGGTCACCTTTGTCAGGCCCACTAGTTTTGTTTTAAACTCTTTGAAAGTTTCAGAAGCTGCTGATGGTGATAAGACCAGAAACTGTTGCAGTTCGCTCTCAGCGCAATTGTGAAGCCTTTCCAGGCTGAACTCAGCATGGCCTTGCAAGCACTCGAATAGGTGCTTCTTAGCATAAGCATCCTGAGGCATGTAGTAGCCATATGCATAAGTCCATCGCAATACTTGCCTGCACTCAATAATCTGTTGCCAGGCCTCTATGATAAAATCGTAATCATGCTCTTTTGTGTTTACATGTATCTCTCCAAGTTGCTTAATGTGCTCGGTCTTCACCTTATCAAAATCCTCAATAGCTTTTCCCTTTGATCTTCCATTGTTTTCCCAGCGTTCATAGTAATGAATATATCTCTCTAAATACTTCTTTGCCCTCTTCCTTGCCGTCTCATTCACATACCTAGATGTCCCGGGATTATTATCAACTGACCCCGGCCTATAACTATTGCAATAGCAACCTCTGTAATTTTTATGTGGCCCGAGGCATAACCAGCAAAACTGGTACCCACAGGGAGCACTGCACGTCAAGTGATTACAGCCTTGGTTCTTCTCAATTGGTCTTTTGCACTGGGGGCAAGGCTTGGAATTAACCAGTATCCACTGCGCATTTTGAGAATCATCCTTATTCTTCAAAATCCACTTCCCCACAGTTTCGCAATCCACAGGACGATGATTCTCCTCAGTACAATTCCAGCAATAGCTATGCGAGCAAAGACATGAAACATCATATGACACCATTCCACCCAAAGTATCAAACTGAATGGCGCAGTTACAATCCGGGGCAGGACACCACTTGATCTTCCTCTGATCTTCGACGTAAGATGAGTTCAACAATACCTTTTGGATCAAATCAGGACCAACTGCTGCACTACATGATGATTCAGGACACCTTAGCCTCAAACAAGCCGGACCACCGTCAAATATTGTTGTGCTAATATAACCTGCCCAGCAATCTCGACAAAAAGGATGGCCACAAGAGGCAGACAAAATACAACGATCATAGTTGTACTCTTCAAAACAAATTCCGCAAGGAATTCTTAGATTTGCCCTAGCATTATGTTCAACTATAGGTTTCTTCAACAAACCTACCTTTTCTCTAACTTTATCTTCATTGGCAAACCATTCATCCTTTAGTTCATCAACCCTCCAATGGAAGTGAGGGAGCAGTAAACATGCATCGGATTTGGATATGGAGAGAACGGTTGAGACTTCTGCAATATAATTATCCTGAAGTTTTGCAATTTCTTCTTCTTCCAAAACAATATAATTTTCCTGTGGAGACCTACTCTGACCAAAGTCATCGACTTTATCATCTACTAGATGATCGTCATCGTAGTTCATTGCTTCTTCATCGCCACTCTCTGCGGATTCATAACCGTCATCACTCTCATGGTGCATATCGTCCATAGCCTTAGCTAGCTCCTTGATTAGCGTCTGGTCAACGTACAGAAGGAAACACAGAAGCCTTCAGCTTATAGATGATGACATATCTAACTCTAATAATCAATGCATTCGATCATATTCTTATCCAAAGAAGAATATGAAACTCCAAGAGGCAAGAGCCCTAGTCCAACAGGGACACTGTATTGCATAACTTAATGTAGTTTGTTGGAACTAAACCTCCAAATAGTAAACGTTTCCTTGACTGCAAATGTATTATGTACTGTAAAATTTATGTAAAAATTGTGTGTCAATAGTTACAACGTAAGAGAAGGTGAGACAAGCCAGTGTAGTGGTGGGTATGAGATACCCTCATTTACAACTATTTGAATAAAAATTTACAAGTATTTGAACCAAAATTACAACATTGAGAACAAAAATTACCATATTCATTTACACTATTTACATATAGTTAAACAAAAATTACAACATTGACAACGAATTTATTCAAAAGCTTGTAAAAATGTCGTAAGAGGTATAATTACCATTATTAGAACTAAAATTACAAAATTGACAACGAATTTGTTCAAAAACTTGTAAAATGTTGTAAGATGTGTAATTACCATTATTAGAACTAAGATTACAATATTGACAACGAATTGGTTCAAAAACTTGTAAAATGTTGTAAGAGATGTAATTACCATTATTAGAACTAAGATTACAATATTGACAACGAATTGGTTCAAAAACTTGTAAAATGTTGTAAGAGATGTAATTACCATTATTAGAACTAAGATTACAATATTGACAACGAATTGGTTCAAAAACTTGTAAAATGTTGTAAGAGATGTAATTACCATTATTAGAACTAAGATTACAATATTGACAACGAATTGGTTCAAAAACTTGTAAAATGTTGTAAGAGATGTAATTACCATTATTAGAACTAAGATTACAATATTGACAACGAATTGGTTCAAAAACTTGTAAAATGTTGTAAGAGATGTAATTACCATTATTAGAACTAAGATTACAATATTGACAACGAATTGGTTCAAAAACTTGTAAAATGTTGTAAGAGATGTAATTACCATTATTAGAACTAAGATTACACAAAGTAGGACTCAAATTACAACTTTGACAACAAAATTTGTTCTCACTTTTGTAAATGTG
>BDJD01003991.1:48429-83308 GCA_002564525.1 Rosa multiflora
TTATTGGCTATCCGATGTACTTATATATGTTGTTCCTATCTAAATTTCTTAACAATATGCAACTTCTTCTTGGATATCCTTTCTTCTTCTCAAAAAAAAAAAAAACAAAACAAAAAAGAAGAGAGAGAGAGAAGAAAAGGTAATGATAGAGGGCCTTGAATGAAGCCTAAGATTTTCCGTCTCAATCCTAAGTGTTACACTGCTATGCCATGTAAGAAAATATAAATTTTATTTTCAATTTCACATAATATATCTTGCAACATCATAATCTTGCAACATTAACTTTATCCTTTTATATTTTCTTTAAAAATTTAAGGGGTGAATCAATGACATTATTGACTTTAATTAGATGATGGAGAGAATTATTAACATTTTCGAAAATGTTACCTGCTTTAATTTTAGATCATAGATTGTTGTATTAATTCTAAAAGATAGTTGCCCACCGAACTGCAAGCACAAGGGAGAGGCGAAATATATATATTTAGTCCATTACATTTTGCAAGCCTCAATCAAATTTCCTTTTTCTTTTTTTTTTAAAGGATCGAACCATTGTTGTATTATACAAACTACTTCTGTTTTTTGAGGATCTATCCATTACTTGCGATCCTTGTCTTAGATATATATAGTTGTTTAAGAACAATTTTTATTTATTAAAGATTGATCCGTCTCTTACAATCTTTATTGAAATTTCTGTTATGACTAAATATCTTATATATGATCGTTCTATCTCCAACACAAACAACTTGCCTCTTTAAAACTTGTAGAACATATAATGTGGAATCATTCATCGTTTATCGAAATTATGGTAGCTGCCTATGCTCACTCTTTATATATGTTCATCATCAGGTATAAATTAAGATTAAACATGCTTATATGACCAAAACTAATAGCACTAATAAGTGACATTACATATAACATCACGAGATCAATCCCACAAATATGTTACAATTAGATTTATTTATTTATTTTTAGTGAAATTGCCATGGCTCCACTAAGTGTTCTCTTACTAGTGGTGAAGGACATGTCAGCACTCCAAGAATCGAAATCGTGGTCAGTCGGCCAAAATCCAGACCAATTTCCTCCAATTAGGTAAACTAGCCTAGAGGACAACACTGCATGCTCTGTTCCTTTGGTTGAAAACGCACTTAGAGATCGATAGCTTGGATAGAAGCTAACTTCAACTTATGCCTCCACAAAAGTAACTTGATCCTTTCAAGTGTGACATTATGTCGTAGCTCTGGGATTGTTGCCCATGCATTCTACGAGCAAGTTCACCCGTAGTCAAGAAAAGGCAAAGTCGAGAAGTCAAGAATTCGACCGGTCAAGTTACTATTCACTGCCACTGGACATGGGTTTACACCCGTTGTTTTTCTTGCCCGGTCAACACTGTTCATTATTATATTTTTTAACTGTTCATTGAAAACAATTTTTTTGGGTGTGAGATGTTAGAAAAAAATTGTAGGAGGGTCTCGAAAATCGACTTTTTACACATATATAATTTGGGAAAACTTCGTTCATGAAAGTTATAGAGATCGTCGATACGAGTTCGTGCATATGTGGAATGCAAAAATCGGAGTTCGTATGAATTAGTTATAAATTTTTGAAAATTTGAAAATTTTCTATAAATAGCAAAAATTTCTGGTCCTTTTTCATAAGGACAGATTTTTCTGCTTTTCTTCACTTTCACCCCTGAAACTCTCTCTTCTCTCTCCTCAGCCGAGCTGGCAGCCATCACCCCCAATCAAGAATTTAGTCATTTGCTTGCCCGTTTCTTTGGCCATGGTCATGAAAAGGCAAGGCTTGCCTGGTCAAAGATGGACCGGTGGAAGCAACAAAATGACTTTAGCCGGTCAACACATCATCATTCCCCCAATTTGCCCGGGCCAAGTGCAACGTTGCTCTAAAGATATTCCTGGAAGAGGATAAAATACCAATTTAAAATACCAATTTAGAAACAAGGCACTGTACATAAATTTAAACATCTTAGACCATCTCTAATGGAGTAGTCTTTTGCCACTTGGACAACTGAACGACTACTTTTGACATATTTGTTTACTTCAACTCATGTGCCATTTCTGATGTGGTCTGATGTGGCAAAAGACAGATTGAGGAGGCTGTCAAATTAGGGGCCAACTGTCTTTTATTTTTTTTATTCTTTCTTCTCTCTTCTCTCTTCTCTCCTCTCTTCTTCTATCTTCTATCTTCTCTCTTTCCTCATCTCTCTCATTCATTCTCTTCTTCATACCCAGTATCTACTATCTAGACCAAAGCAAAATCAAGAAGGAGAAGAAGATAGAGATTTCAACAACACCCTCCTTCTAGATGTTTCAACAACACCCTCTCTCGTTCATTCTCTTCTTCTCCCTCCTTCCTTCTCTTCTTTCCGTTTCTTCCTACCTAGACCATAACCATTCATCCCAGACCATAATCATTCAATCATTCATGGCAGAGTTTCTGATCAATTTTAATTCAAAAAGAGAGCAAGATGATGGTCGATTACGGTGTTAAGGCGACGATTGCGGTGTTGAGATGATGGTCGAGATCGGGTGCGAAGCTTGTGTTGGAGAGAGAGATTGAAATAGAAAGCTTGATCAGCGATGTTGCTTGGATCTGCTCTTGCTGTGTTTTAGTTTTCATGGGTTTTGAATCTTGGAATCTATTGATTATGGACATCTGATGTTGTTCTTGCAGAAAAGACGGAAAGGAAAAAAAAAATCAAAAGAGAAGTCGAGAAGAAGGAGAAGTTGAGGAGAGAGAAAGCATGTTATGTGTTTGTAAATAATACAAATTGTTTTTATTTTTTCCTGAACAAGTAATTAAAAAAATTTAAAAATTAAAATACTCTTATTATTTGACCAATCCATTGGAGTACACTCTAAATAATACTGCCACGTCAACCTTCAAATTTGAATTTGACACAAGCTTTTTAACTACTCCGTTGGAGATGCTCTTACGCATTAGACAACTAGAGATGCCATAACGAACAAACTTATTGTGAACCTATTGACAAACATAAATTTTCAACAAAGTCCTTTTTCATATGTGGATGAACAATGAAATAAACTTTAAGACTAAATACTTGTTTACGACCCTGTAGTTTGGGTCTGTGGTTTGGCTTGGTACACATATAGCAAAGCAACTTAAACAAAAACACAAATCAAATTAAAATTTAAATCAAATCTTTAGTTCACTGTGAGCCCCAAAAAAATTCAGCAAGTTTAGTGAGAACATTCGAGGAATTAACTTTTCGATCTCGACAATTGTTTGAATGTTCGGGAATAATTTTTGAAATTTTTCACAAGGTAATATCTTCAAAATTTGGACTCATAATAAAATAAACAACGCGACGAGTCCGTGACAATTTTTGGAGAATTTTTCGGACACCTGAACTATTTATTATGTATTTCCGAAGTTTGGAAATTTTGAAAATTCATTTTAAATAAAAAGAAATTATTGCAAGTGCGATCTTGGCCGTTAGAAATACCACCGATTGATCTGAGCCGTTGGATTAAATTTAAAATTAGGCTACAAATAAAGGCGGATTAGATCGAATGACCCAGATGGCTTTGGAGAAGTCCAGAGCTCTCAACCCAGATCGATGACCCGACAACCTGAAGACTGGATCCAACCGAAACTCCGCCGTTAGGCCACCTCCGGATCCCATACCTGTGCCGATCGCGTCGTCTCTTCATCGTTGACTTCTGTCTGGTCATGAATCATCCATACGTGGAGGGAGGAGAGAGAATCAAATGCCAGAAGTTTTCAGGTTTCCAATGGTATTTCTGCATTTTCCAGCGACTCCTGCCAAAATCGGTGGTGCATGAGGTGAGAAAATTCATCTACTCTTCATGCTCTACATATTGATGTGCTTGGTTTTGATTATGGTTGAGATTTGACTAAATTGATGTTTTAAGAGGTTTCGGTTACCGTCGTTGGAGTTTGTGTTCAATTGTTCATGGCTGTCGTTGAGACCAGTGTCGCTCATTTCAACCTGATGTTGTCACTTCTGCTATCATTTAGAGAAGTCGAGTAGAAAGAGAAGGGTTTGACGTTTCGAAAAATTTCTTCCTTTCCCCGCTACTATGGCCGAAGCTATGATGCACTGACACGGGTACGGGGTGCGATACGATACGATACGTGGATACGTTTTTTTTTCAAAAAAACAGGATACGATATGTTTTGGACACATTTATAAAATAATATGTAATATATATATATATATATATAGTGTTAATAAATATATTTGATGAATATTGCATATAAAATGATGGAATTGCAATGAAACAAGCAATTGAAAGACATAATATTCAAACAATCAAACAAAACATAAGTCAAATGATCAAATTACTTAACAAATAGTTCAAGCAACATAAATTAAAACTAAGTTCAAGCACAAACAAGCTTCCAAAACTTGCACAACTTCAATCAACTTCATCCTCATCATCAAAGATTACACCCTCCAATTTCCGTTCATCAAGAGAGAGGTTGGCAACCTCAAGAATGCCTCCATTAACCGTATCCATTGAGGTTGGCAAACTAGATGGTTGCTGCCAACTTGCCAAGACTTAATTCACCATTCGTGTATTCCATTAATAACAAACCATACTCCAACATGTGATATAAGGATAATTCATACTCCAAGATGTGATATAAGGATAATTCATACTCCAAAACGTAATTGATTCCAAACCTACTGGCCTACTCACTATAATTGATATAAGATGTTGGACAAATCTGAACATACCTTCAATAATAGCCCACAGAAGTGACATAACAACCTTCAACTCTTCATTCAACCCACACTCCCACAGATCAGCTTCAACCTTCAAGGCTTTCAATTCAGAACATACCCATCCTCATCGTTTATTCTATGACAAAGCCGCGAGGCGCGAAGAAGCAACGAACAGAGATGCGAAGATAGTCTTCAGAGAACTCGACCTTCAAGGCTTCAACCTTCAAGCCTTCAACCCACAGATATTAAAGCTTCAAGCTTTCGAACTGAACATACCCACTAGCTTCAAGCTTTCAATCTGAACATACCCAGTGATTACCCACTAGCTGCGAAGTGCGAACTTGGGAAGAAGCAACGAACAGAGAGGGACGCCGCGAAGAAGCAACTCACAGAGAGTCAGAGATGCGAAGAGAGAACTGAATCTGATCGAAGCTCAGTGCGGCTTCGTGTGTATCAGGTTTAAATTGATAGGAAATTATCCAAAATACCCCAAAACGTATCCAAAATTATGTCAAACCGTATCCAAGATGTATCAACAAAGTCAACTGATGCTACATAGTCAATGATACGTTTTTAAGGTCTTAGATACGTACCCGGTGTGTATCGTACCCGTATCCGTATCCGATACGGATACGATACACCATAGTCAGATTTTTGAAGTATCCATGCTTCATAGGGCCGAAGTCGAAATCGTTAGAGAAGTTGCAATTGGACTTGTGATTGATTGTGGTAAAGGTATACTATGAATTTTGAATTATAATTTGAAAGGCTGGTTGTGATCTTTAAATTTGGGTGCTGCTGGGATTACTGATATAATCAAGATTGTTGTTGTAATCTTTGGAGAAAGTATATTCACCGGAATTATGGGATTAATTTGAATTAGATTTATTCCTATTTGGGATTATAGAAAGAAAAACGTGGTTGGGTGCCCGTAGTAATTTTGGGGGTGGGTGCACTAATGGTAAAAGTGAAATTGTTTTGATTTTGGGTGTTGTCCTGATTTGGTCATATTTTGTCGAAAATGTTGTGTGTGGTTGATAAACTACAACAAATGAAATTAACAGTACCTAAAGTGTATTGTGTCGGAAAAAAAAAGGTTGTTAGTCATGGTTGGTCAAATCCTAGTCAAACGACTAAATCGATGAAATTTTTGTCTTTATTTTCTTAAGGAAAGTTATTAATTATACTTATGTCGAAATCTAGGACTCCAGTTACTCGAGGAACAGAGCTTCATGAATCTCGGACAACATGAGGTAAACGACTTCAAAATCCAAGTAAGGGATTCGGGACTCTCCTCGATTAGTGGTTTTTTTATATCTTTTTATAAAATGATGCAAATTAAGTTGCGTGGCTTGGTTATGTTAAAATACAATGCATATTAACCAAACTGTGGGAAATATTATTGATGGCTTGAGAGCAAAGGGTGATACTGACTTCCTTGAGTTCGATCCCCAAAGCCTCCAGAGGATTAGTTATGCTGGTCACCCAAGTATTTCGATTGTAATGACGGACTAGGTAGTGGACGCTCTCGCTACGCTTATCTGATTAGGGCTAAATACAAATTACTACCCTGTGGTTTAGGTCCAAAATCAATTCAGTCACTGAACTTCTAATTTCATCAAAAACACCCCTGTACTTTCAATTTTGATCTAATAGGTCCAATTTGTTAGTTTTCCTACAATTGAGTTATTTAACTTGTTAATGTAGCTCATATATGGCCTATGTTTTATGATGTGGTGTCGAGGTGGTCTGCATAATCAATTTAGGAGTGAGTCCTACTATTAAAAATAAATAGTTTTTCAACAAATAATCTAACTATAACTTGAACCCATAACAGAATATTAATGAATTGGACCTATTATATCAAAATTGAAAGTGCAAGGGTGTTTTTGATGAAATTAGAAGTCCAGGGACTGAATTGATTTTGGACCTAAACTACAGGGTGTAACTAGTATTTAGCCCATCTGATTATAAGTTGATTTGAGGTAAGGTTGTGTAGTGGGTCTACAAGACTAGCCATCAGGTATTACTTGGCACCGTACTTATTCAAATTTCATGCATCAAGGAGAGAATCGAAAAAATATTTTAATTTTGTCATTTCTTAAATGAAATTGTTTAAGTATGATTTATATTGTGGCCCCAAAACAATTCTCGAATGTTTTCAAACCTAGTTGAGTTGATTTCCTAGTGAGCAACGTGAATGAAAGCTCATCCCTAGAACAATGTGGATGTAGGTATTGTGCACTGGTGACGAGATTGTAGCAAACGTAGTTGGGTGTGCGGATTTTAACAAAAAATCATAACGGAAATCAAGTTTCGTATCTAGTCTTGAACTTTATCTTTTGAAATTCATTATTCTGGAATTGAATAGTCCTTAATTCGTCTTATATCAAAAATGTGTCAAGTCTTGTTTACCCTACTGGTGAATCAGAATCACTTTAAATGGACAAGTTTAATAAAGCACAAAATATTATTTACTCCCTATTCTTATATGGTCTCAACGTTTCAGTCCCTGACGTTTCAATTTCACCTAAAAAGTCCATGAACTTTCCAATTTCATCTAAAAAGTCATTGCCGTCAATTTTCCGTTAAAAAATCTGTTATCTTGCTGACGTGGCACTATTTCAACAGTAAAATGACTATTTTACCCTTATTGACCAAAAAAAAAATTACTCTATTTTTTTAATTTGTTCTTTTTTATTCCTACTTTTTTTTAACTCTTTTTTCTCTATTTTTTTAATTTGTTCTCTTCTTTTTTTTCCTACTCTTTTTGTTTTTTACTCTTTTTTCTCTCTTTTTTTTAACTCTCTTTTCTCTTTTTTATTTTATTTTATTTGTTCTCTCTTTAAAAAAAAAAAAAAAACTTTTTTCCTCTTTTTTTTATTTGTTCTCTCTTTAAAAAAAAAAAAAAAACTTTTTTCCTCTTTTTTTTATTTGTTCTCTCTCTCTTTTGTTTTTTTTTTAAATTTCTTTCTCTTTTCTGTTTACCTCTTCTTCCTCTCTGCCTTCAGCCTTCTTTTCCTTCTCCCTGATCGCAGCTCCAGTTTTCAGCGAGCATCACCACCTCAGCCAACGGTGGTGGTGCGATCAGGGAGAAGGAAAAGAAGGCCGAAGGAAGAGAGGAGGAAGAGGTAAACAGAAAAGAGAAAGAAATTAAAAAACAAAAGAGAGAGAACAAATTAAAAAAAGAGGAAAAAAATTTTAAAAAAAAAAGAAAAAGAAAAAAAGAGTTAAAGAAAAAAGAGTAGGAAAAAAAAAAGAGGAAAGAGGGTTAAAAAAAAAAAGAGAACAAATAAAATAAAATAAAAAGAGAAAAGAGAGTTAAAAAAAAAGAGAGAAAAAAGAGTAGGAAAAAAAAAGAGAAAAAAGAGTTAAAAAAGTAGGAATAAAAAATAACAAATTAAAAAAATAGAGAAAAAAAAGTAGGAATAAAAAAGAACAAATTAAAAAAAATAGAGAAAAAAGAGTTTTTTAAAAAAATGTGAATTTTTTTTTTGGGGTCAATAAGGGTAAAATGGTCATTTTACTGTTAAAATAGTGTCACGTCAGCAAGATAACAGATTTTAAAACGAAAATTGACAGCAGGGACTTTTTAGATGAAATTGGAAAGTTCAGGGACTTTTTAGGTGAAATTGAAACGTCGAGACCCTATAAGTATAGGGAGTAAACAGTATTTTGTCCTTTAATAAATGATTTTAAAAGTTTTTACCTCAAAAGCATTTTGACGTTTCCCCTACGCATTTTACGAAAAATTATTTAATAAAGATGCCTTACAAATTTCTAGGATGGAAGACAAACAATCGGTTTATGTCTTACAGACACGCGACACTGTGACGTGCTCAAGCTGGTGAGGTGCATTTTGGTATGTTATACTTACGCTGAGGAGAATTGGAAATTATTCTATGCACCGACGGTGTAAATGACCCAACCCTTATAAAATAATCTCAACCCTTGATACTCGAGGAGAATTAATAAAATTACTAAACCAGTAAACCTAGATCGGACACGTTCACAAATTGAATGAAGCACCATTGATGGGGTGAGGGAAAAAACGGGATCTGATGCGGCAACTTTATAAATCCACGGAAACAACGTCTACGAGGTCATCTGGCGCGGCGGTTTTGTTGATAGAGAGAGAGTGAGAGATTGAGATTGAGGAAAAGAAAATAAAGAGATGGAATACTAACCAAAAATTTCATATAATTTATGATCCAAATTTATTACAGACGACAAGCATGTCAAACCCTAGAACCTGACCCATTACAGAAATTAAGATATGTAAGGGATAAAGAAAGTTGACCTAAACCAACTACAGGCTCCACTTGAAAACTAAATGAACTTGACCCGACCCGACTACTGACTCTAATTGAGGAGTATATATTCAATCTAGATTTTAAATGATTCTGTCTAATTCTTTATAATTCATGGATTCTGTATAATTCATAAATTGTTTTAATTCCATATGAATTTAAACAGATTATAATGTATTGTATTAGCAAGATTTGTTTAGATTTTAATAAGTTCGTGGAATGACTATTCACAACTTTTGGATGATCGTGTTATCAATTCAGAACCATCAAATTTGTAAATGCACAATTAGATTTCCAATCCAACATCCCAATCACATAGTCCTTGGACAACCTCTAGCTAAAGAGGTCACTCAAGTTTATGATCTAGAGTGCCTCTATCAAACTGCAAGTTCATATACATTTCATATTTGACATCTAGTAGATGCCAACTAGGATGACAATTACAAAGTTTATTTTGGTCAGTAAGATGTAAACCATAAGCTCAAATCAGAATTTTTTTTCTTCTTCTTGACAAGTTTCTATTAAATAAATGTAGATGTTATATTGACAAAAGAAGCAACTGCCCTCCAATGATAGTCAGTTCGTCTCGTACTATTTAAGATCTTATAGATTCTCAAAGTTTATGCCAGCCAGGATGACAATCTCAAAGTTTATTTTGGTGCAGTGAGATGCAAACCATAAGCTCAAATCATATTTTTCTTCCTCTCAACAATTTCCATTAAACAAATATAGATATTATATTGATAAAAGAAGCAACAACCCTTCGATGATAGTACGTTTCCTACTGTTTGAAGTCTATTCGTCTTCAGAATGAGAGAAAAAAATGGGTCAAAATATCACTTCTAGAGAGCGAATTTCTAATAGGGTGTAGTATTTAAACCAAGCACCATAGAATTAATCCTACGCAATCAAGCATCTAACAAAATCCTTGAAAATTGCTGGGCTTTTGAATACCATCAGATTTGAGAGGGTTTTTTGAAAATCTTAAGTGAATACCACAAGATTTTAGTCCTGTAAAATCTTAATTGAATACCATAAAATTTTAAAGGACTTTTAAATTACAAAATAGGGAAAACATCACCAATGGTCACTGAGTTATGACTTATTCGACATTTAACTCACTGTATTTTCAACAATATCACTTAACTCACTCAGTTTTACATCCGTTTTTCACTTAATTCACTGTCGTTGATTCTGCCATTAAAAGCTATTAAAATTGAGGGTATATTTGTCTAAACACTAAAAAAATGCATTTCTAACTTTTTTTTTTTTTAAAAGACTATTTTTTTTCAAATTATATTTAAGTTAAAAAAATGATTTTTTATTAGAAATCTCAGAAATTTAAAAAAATTGAAAAAAGTCTAATAAATGTAAATTGAGGGATATTTGTCTAAACACTAAAAAAATGCATTTCTAACCTTTCAAAAAAAAAAAGACATTTTTTTTCAAATTATATTTAATTTAAAAAAAATCATTTTTTATTAGAAATTTCAGAAATTTAAAAAAAAATTAAAAAAGTCTAATAAATGTAGCTTTTTTAAGTTAAAAATGATTTTTAAGTGTTTTGACAAATATACCCTCAATTTTAACAGCGTCTAACGGTAGAATTAACGGTAGTGAGTTAAGTGAAAGACGTATGTAAAATTGAGTGAGTTAAGTGATATTGTTGAAAATACAGTGAGTTAAGTGTCGAATAAGTCATAACTCAGTGACCATTAGTGATATTTCTCCTACAAAATAATCCAATATATAGACTCCCAATTGAATAGAATGAAGCAAACAGTAGCACTCTCCACACCTTTATGTCTCCTCCGACTCTCATCTATGGCTATTTTGTACAATCACAGTCACAAGCATGGAAGGTTTGCAAGGAGATAAAATGCCCCCGTACATTATCAGTGACAAGGACAGGTAGTAAAAGGGAGGAGTAGTTGAGGGGTTTTAGGTTTTAAAAGAAGAGAAAACTAAAGAAGAAGAAATCGTTGCTTTTAGAAGATTATATGAATGAGATAAGACAGTTAAGAACATGTTTATTCACCACCAATTATATACAAAAATGTGTGATCTCATGCTGCACTCAAAATATATGTGAGAGAGATAATATATAAGATAAATAAATAGGTCACATATATAAAGAACGAAACACTTTTTATGAAAATATTATTTTTTCATATATGATCTCCTGAAAGATACCAAATACTTGCACAAATGAACCAAACCATACGCTCACTCCCAAGCACAAATCTCCACAAATCGATTGCTGTCTCTAATGATAAGATAGGTCTTCATTGAAATTTTGTAATGGGGCTAATGGTTAAGGTTGATAGAAAGAAAGGGATAGGAAATCATAAAGATTCCAAAAACCTAGCGGAATCACAAATAGATTACTGGGCCAATGTTGGGCTTACCGAGAGTAGATAACTGTCGGGGTCTGGAATCACGAATCTGTCTTGTCTCCTTTCCTGCTTCTCTTCCCACAATCTGTCTAACATAACAAAAGTCAGAGAGAGCCTGGGTTTGTCAGCCTAAAACTCTCAGATCCTTAAGTCAGTAATGGTTTACAATATCGAGAGAAGAATTAGATTAGAGAACTTACCTATTGTAGAAGGTTTTTGGACTTATATAGGCGGAAATGGACGTCAAGCCTTGTCAATTTCTGATGTGGGAAGAGAGTGCTTTCCTTGAACATATGCACACTGGGGCCAGACCAATTTGGCTGGGCTTGCCGTGGTGGTCCTGGCAGGTCTCACTGATGATTATTTGGCAATAAGTCTTATTTTGCTGATATTATTTATGTATTATGCAAGTGGTATGAACAAGCATTAAAATGAAGTAAGAGATGAAAAATCTTAAAAACCACCAAGCATATATAACGTCAAATACAAGTGGAGCAAGATAAAGGCTGCATGTTGGGCTTTCACTTCTAAATAATCTTCTTTTTCACTTAGGGAATCATATCCAAACTTTGTATTTCTATTTTTTTTCCAATTTCAATATATATATATATATATATATATGTATGTTTTCTTCCACGTCAATACAATTTTTTTTTTCTGTTGATCATGAATCTGATTCCCCCGTACTTGCTCTTTACAACAATCACCTTGAATATGAACATCTCACGAATATAGCGCGCTCCACTGATCTCGACAAAATATAACATAATTACTTGGGTCTGGGTTTGTGTTCTTGAACAAACTATGCCTTGGAGAAGAGAACGATGGCATCAACCAATTAACAGTGCTTGGATCTAGTTAAGACTGAGGTGAAATCTAATTTTTTTTTTTAAATTGTCACATGTCAAATTTTGCTTAGCATGTTGCTAACATGGCTTGACCCTATTATTGAACAATCCTACCTGACCATTTTTTTTTTTTTGTTGGTGTGAGGGTTTGAAACAATTCATGCCTCTAGTAATTGATTGGTGGATTTAAGATGAAAGCATTAGCTACTACAAGTCAGATACGTATAAAGAAAACACACATAGTTATAATGTTTGAGTAATTATTACGTGGTTAAGATTGTCACATCCACATGATAGTCCCATCAAATATAGCGGTGACACATGCATGCAGTGGGCAAAGTAAAAAGATGTAAAATGGATAAATCACTATCTTATCATGACCACTTGAACCAATTAAGTGGACTACACAATAATTTTTCCTAGTGCTAAACATTCGAGGATAAATTACTATTTCAATTTAGGCTGGTTTAGGCTAATTGTGATCATGAGCTTAAGTCTAAGTCTATTGGAAAAAACAAAGTAGTACGTCCAACCCAGAAAGGATGTGAAGGGAGAGTCTGAGAGCGAGTGTACCGGTTCAAGCTTTTGAATTTGAAACGGTTGGGATCATCATTCCAAAACTTTCATCTCTCTCTCAATCTCTCTCTCTCTCTCTCTCATCCTGATTCACACAAAACGATAACCTCATGACTCTCACTCCTTCAAATTTCAAAAACCCTAACCCATTACTGCCTCAGCTAGCTAATCATGCGATGACAACTATTCTTCCACGGTCCTCCGACCAAGAGCTCTCCATGGTTGTCATCCACAGTTTCAATTTCTCTTTGATGGATGGTCATCCATGGTGAGGATCTCTAAGAATCATGATGTACGTGGTACAAAGATCTTAGTTTCCAAAGTCTTGGTTAAGGATGAGGGAGATGATCTTTGGTTTCTTGAAGATTTGGGGTCTATCTCTTCTCTTTCTGATGTTGGTCGAAAGGCTGCAAGAGAGAAATGGTTTCAGAGTAAGGCTTTTAAATTGATGCATTTGGTGAAAATTTGGTTAAATTGAAGTTCTTAATCATGAATAAATGTCGGCGAATGATAGTGCTGCTGGGGTGTTATGGTATCTTAGTGAGCTTGAGCCCTCTGGCTTTGTTGTCTCGAATTAGGCTAGGGTTTGGATCTTTATGGCTTGAGCTTTATCCTAATTCAATTGACACTTTTAGTTTATTTTCATACAGAGATTGATTGTCATATGGTTATATGATTTATTAATTGTCCAATTATACAATAATTGAGTTCTCTAAACAGTTGGATTTTCTATTAGTGAGTTAGGTTACCTGTTGTATGTCATCTTTTGTAGGCTCATTTGAATAAAGCAAGTGACAGGTCTGAATGAGCAGTGTTTGCCATTTTGTAGTTTGCTTGGCCCTTAGAAATATGGGTCTAAGTTTAAGAAAATGGTATATGTGTAGTTTTAGCTTTGATAAGCTATTGATATTATCTTCTTCTTTTTTAAGTATTTATTTAACAAGGGTGGACAACATATATTCATAGTATTAAAGTCCTAAACATGCTCTATATTTAAGTTGTTTTGTTTATTACTTTTGAGGTGTTATGATTCACTTGTTTGTCTTCAATTGTGTGTGTGTAACTGTGTATATATTTATATATTATATTTGTACTAATGTTATTTTAGTTTTATTTGGTTGTTATTGGATTTGGGTTTCTAAATCAAGAGATAAGGAAAAAGAAGAAGGGATTAAGTTATTTTGTTTATTACTTTTGAGGTGTTATGATTCACTTGTTTGTCTTCAATTGTGTGTGTGTGTGTATTTATATATTATATTTGTACTAATGTTATTTTAGTTTTATTTGGTTGCTATTGGATTTGGGTTTCTATATCAAGAGATAAGGAAAAAGCAGAAGGGAAAGGGACAACGTTTAATCAAACAAAAAAAAGGGAAGGGGATAGCAAGCAGTGGAGAAGAAAGGGGGAGAGAAAAGAATAGGAAGGGAAGTTAGATAGCAAAGAAGACGGGAGAAAAACATAGACAAGGGAGGAGAAAAGAAACGGAAGAAAAAGGAAGTCGAAGAGAAGATTAACTGTGAGAAGGAAATGAGAGTTTTGACTTTGGTGAATTAGTCTTGCGGACTCGTTTTTGCGAGTGTTTAAAAGAATCAGGCCTAGGAACTTTGGTTACTGCAAGTTTTGAGGAAGATGTGAGATTGAGATTTATGATCTCATGGTCTTGGGTTTCACCTTTGAGATTTCCAGAGTTGGTGTTATGTGAGTTTTAGCAGAGGTTGAGCTTTATTTCAGACTTTTGTTCTGGTGAACTCTTTTGGGTTTTGGTTTTGTTTAAGATTTGGTGTGAGTGGCGGTTCTTTCTTGCAATATGTTTTGTTAATGACTTTCCTTGGTTGATTTCTACCTTGTTAAATTGAAATGTTGATGTAGTTCAATTGTGAGTGACTTTGTATCTGAAAATACTATATATGTTTTATCTTTTATCATTGTTGATTTTACTCTGGGATTTTTAGGTTTTGGAAAAGCTTTTGAGTTGTTAACTAATTGGTTAAGTTGGGTGTTTGATATCATGAGTTTGGAATTAGTTTGTTTTCTGATACCTCTCTTTCTGAGCTTTTGCTTTGTTAGACTAATTATAGATTGCATTTTAGATACTTTGTTTTCTATTAGGTGTTGAGGACAATCACTTGAGCTGTAATTATGTATTGGTCTGTTGCTTGTGATTAATAAGAAACTCGATGTTGTTTGTACAATGTGTACCAGATTTTTGTATTACTTTTGTGTTGTTTACAGACTGGATTTTGTGTTGTGAGAACACTATATATATACCTACAATCCTCTAGCCAACAAGAGATTGTTGGTGTTGGCAATGTGCACATTACTTATGATTTGGCCATATTAGTGGCATGATCATTGAGCTTAGGTAGCTCGGGCTAAGATAGCCAAGACATAGCTAACAGGCGTGAGGAGCAGCCCAATATTAAAATGGAGTACGCAATAGCAACTCAGACATAGCTAACGGGAGTGCTTTGTAGCCCAATATTATTACGTGAGTGGGTTGTAGTGTCATCATAATTGGACTTATGGTTTACGTTGACAACTTGTTACTTTTTGGTAAAAGTTTATGATCTTGTGTTGATTGTACTTTATGTGGGTGCATGCTAGTTCTTGGTTATTGAACCCTTGATATCTCAGTGACTTGTTGTGAGACAACTTTTGATAAAAATGTGTACCTAGAAAGTGTTTAATTAACAGTTTTTGCCTGCGACATTCGAGAATGATTTTTTTTTTGTGACCGAGTTAATACTTGAGTCACTCACTGAGTCTGCTTTTTGCTCATTCCTCATTTAATTGTGTTTGCAGGTCACTTTAGAAGTTTAGATTTCTATTCAAAGAATTTGCAGCGAGTATGGGAGTCTTTTTCGATTTGTTTTGTATAAGAAAAGGTTGTAAGCACTATTTGAAGTACTTTACATGTTTTAATTGGTATTCTTGTTATCTTTTACTTTTTTGTAGATTTCTCACATATATTTTTTTTTTTTGAAATAGAAGTAGATATCATTAGATCAACAGCAAAAATGCTGTAGTCTACCAAAACTTACATAAGAAATCCGGCAAGAAAATCCGGAGAACCTACCTAAGCTAAAGTACACTATTAATTAATGATCACTAGGACGCTCACATTTAAGCGAGCCTATACAAGAATGAAAAAACCTCGCCTCCTACGGAAAGAAATCATTCAACTAGCCCTCACTTGTCAATCACGCAATTGTGGTACAAACAAGAAACTAGAAACGTCATAGAAGACTCATAGAAGTTTATCCAACCTCACACAGGCTCAATACCCTAATACATTAGGGCCCAGCTTGCCTCGACCTGGGTCCAAGCCCGTAAGCCCAAGCCCAAATCGAATCTTGTCCAACAGGAAGGTTTTCCTGCCCCATCAGCCTACGCCCATAAAATTGAGCCCACATATTTGAGCCCAACAACCCAAGCTTAACCCCAGGCCCAAGGGCCCAAGGCCAAACCCGAGCCAAGAGGGCAGAAACCCTAGGCCACTGCAGCCGTGCCGCCGTAAGGCCTCCCGGAGACCAGCCCATCCTCCACAGCCTCAGAACTTCGAGTAGAACCCCCGGTGCAACTCAAAGCTAAACCATCAGCCAAATCAAATCAATGCAGAGATCACAGACCCACACTCTGCAATCCGATTACCTGCACAGTAGCCGGCGACTCGTTGATACCTCCGGTGACCAACGATGCAGCTCTGCCAATTTTGAGCACCTGCACAACAGTCGAAACCAGGGAGATCGAAGTCGTCCGCAACCCACCGCCTCCACGCCGACACCGTAGGACTCTCACGGGCTGGATCGAACCCAGAAAAAAAAAAAACCACGGTCAGAGAGGCCTCCAATTCAAGAACCTCTCGCCGCAACCCACGATCGACGCTGAGGATCCGCTCCGCGCCGCCGCCGCCTAACCTCGCTACTCCACGGACGCCGCCTTGCCTGAAGGAAGAACGTCGCCGCCAATCGAAACCTAGGTTTCGAAACCAAAGTCTCTCCGAGAAGCTCGGAGACGCTTTGTTGAGGAGTTGTCCCGTAGATGGCTTGTTGCTAAGAGTCTCACTTATATTATTTGGTTTCCAATTCTAATTCAGCTAGTAATAATGCTTTGATCCAATTTCAGGACGAGGGCGTTTCATTTAGGGTTGAGCGACTGGTCGTTGCATGTGTCAACAACTTTATATCCTTCTCGAGTGCTCAAGTGATTCTATCATATGTAAGCCCTGAAATATGATTCATATGAATGCTTTTTATACACATAGAGGCAAACTTTGCTTCTTGTTTCATAGCAAACACAATCTTAAAATGATTAGGACTAGTTGCTCTGGTGGCATTTTCTTATATGCTCTTGAACTTGATGACTCATCTCAGTCATCCAACACGTTTCATTCATCACTTTTTAGCTTGGATATGCAGCAGAACTTATGTTTAGCGTTCTTCTTGTTGTGATTGGGACATGAAAACATAAATTCTCATCAAAAGTTTCACATTCACGAGCAACTTAATCTTCTTGTATGAAAATAGCCATAACTTCCCTTAGAAAAATGATATTCACAACCCCAAAAGGTTTGAAAAGTAGAAATCTGGGTTGTCCAAGCATAAAATCCTAGTTGTAACCAAAAAAAAAAAAGCATAAAATCCTAGTTCGTTCTGAGCTATTCTCATGTCGAAGTTAACTAGTCTTTATAGGTATATTTAGTTTAAGCTCTTGAATCTCATAAAAATAAAGTAAATGTCAAAAAATACAATGAACTATTTAGGAATTAATTATAGATGATTTCGATATAAATTATGTGTATTTATGCTTCTATCACTTGGCCTGTGAAATTTCAAGATTGATTCTTTTAATAACCAAATGTAACGAGTTACTAGTGATCGCCAAAACTTGTGAAAGAAAACTCAAAACCTCATTATCAATATCCTTCGCTCACAATTGAGCGTAACTGCAAATTAAACATAGAATTCTATCTTTGAAAAATTCAACAAATGTCTGTTGTTTCTCATTAATATGACATTCTTTATTTTCTTCTTGTTTGTTGAGAAATTCAAAATATAAAAGTTAAAGGTTCATCATGAATGTCAATCGTTGAAGTTATGAGTCTCCACTAATTCATCTTATAGGTAAAAGTAATGAAGTTAGTTGTACAAGACAAAGGTCACTGAACTGAGGGAAAGTCAAGGAAAGATCACAACCTGGGCACACTATTCGTCCATCTGCAATTAGGGTTTAGGGTAAAACTCCAGTACCATATATTCAACAACTCTTTTGGATATAAAGGATAACATTCCAACTCTAGCCAGCTAGCCTTGAACATTAGAGGACTTCACTATGTGGAGGATCGATCGAGAACCTACTCATTTCCTGTGCGACAAAGTGGTTAGAATGTTAGATCCAAAATGTGGAAACGGATCATATCATCAAGATTATACATACTAGCCAGTAGCTTGAAATTCAAGTTTGAGGAGGTAGCTAGCATTATCATGGAGAATGAATGTGTGCACCTATATATCTATGATCAAGCACTATAATTTCTTTGGCATGCAAGAAATAACCTTATATATACTTTTATTAATGGGCAAATTAAGGAGGTTTTTTTTTAGTTGAAGGAAGTAAAACTTTATTGATAATCAAAAATAATTTTAAGTTACAAACTTTCTGAAAAAGAAAAAGACCCAACAATTGCATCAAAAATACAAGAAAATAGGAATATAGCAATAGCGCAAACGCTGTTTTACCACTACGGATTGCTGTCGTGTAGTGAATATTGTAGTCGATGGTATAATGCATATCCAACTCACAAAATGACAAAAGTCAATCTGAGAAAGAACAGAGGGCAATCTTCCATCAAAAGATCGAAGACGGTCAAGGGTGTCAGAACATGGCCGTGTTAGCATATGATCCCTTTCGAACAAATACCATAATCTTGAGTCCTCAACACAATACAAATAAATATCAGGATCCCAAAACCAGTGCAATAATTGGAAGGGAACCCAATAGAAAAGTTGTAACAAGATCCTGGGTCGGGTCCAAGACCCACCTGGATCCCATATTCGTATATGATGTAGACCCTTCCTCCAAGCCCAGCACCATGTGTTACCTGGAGTACTCCAAGTAAACCCGGCAATCTGCTTCTGACCACGCTGAACTGCGCATGGCAACATCTTTTGAGAATGTCATATCGGACTCCAAATCCGACTGACGACGAACCCCGCACAGGTAAGAGCCTCAACCCAATCCAGAGCCAGAACTGCACCACCAATTGACCTATAGTACGACCACCGCCAAATTGAATCAACGTCAACCTGCTCTATGCGTCCTTCACCGTTGAAAACCCTACCAAAAACTTGGCAACGAAGAACGTCGGGGACCCAAAACCGGTCACCCACATCACAAATCGAAGCTCTACAAGTGGGACACAACACCCACACCGACACGCAATCCAGCCAGCTAGAGGAAGGCCCCCTTCTGCACCCACCGATTCGCCCCCGCATCAGCAGCCCTGCCGAGAAGAAGCAACACATTGAGAAAGCAGTAGCATCTACCCGGATCCCACTCCTCCCAGTAATAGTCGCCTACCTCCAAACCCGTACCAAAAGAAAATTGGCCCCCCAACACCGCCCAAACTTCTCTCTAAAGAGGCACTGCCTCCGAAGACAACGAAAGTAAAAATGAAGAGGCCGAAGCCTGAAAATTTCTCCATGGATGAAGTCGATATAGATGACGACGACCAAGAGATAGAGCCGTCGCACCACAAACCCTAGCAGAGCGCTAGGTCTATGATTGATAGAAGAAATTAATTAAGGAGGTTATAATGCCATATTCATGATGACAGAGGCATAATATATATTTCTTAACAACCTTAAAGCATGCACGACGTTTATACACTTGTCAGATCCTTCTATGTCGATTTTAAGACTTTCTATAAGTCAGCTCAATCCACGGGAAGTAGACAGCGCGCAGTGAGATCCTTCCAGTAGTACGCCATGAAAGAAATGGGCCAACCAGAGGAGGCTAGCAAGTTAACATCATACAAATCACCAACTGCGTGTCATAATTAAGCAAACCTAAGGTAGGTTTTACAGATTAATATATTATGAGACATTTTCATCCCTTATATAGATTATTGATTAGCATTATTAGATTTGAACATCGAGATTTAATTGGCTTCTAATGAATGAAGTTTAAATCAAAAGTTTCACACTTCAAGCTTTGAACAGAAAACAAATTAATTACTTAATTTAATTATTCCAATTTCCAATCGAGATTTCTATCACCATTCCAAACTCAAAATTCTGAAATGTACTGTACTATATGTGACATATCATAGTTATTCGTTCCCAACAACCTAGCTGATCTCATGCGCTTGAATGCTTACCTATCAAGATAGAGTGTAATTATTATTTTTTCTTGTCATTTCTTGGATCTTGGGAGCTCAAGTTTTACATAAACTTTGGATAGTTTCTAAGCGACGTCTTGCTTTTTTATTTCACTAAACTTTCTTCTTCTGTTTTTAAGAAAAAGAAATATAGATGAAGAAAAGACTAGATACTTTGCCGTCCTATTTTACTTTTTCTATTTTCCTTTTTATAGTTTGCTAAAGTGGACCCAATTAATCATGTTCTATTATGGAGATCGATCGAGTACTATGATGGCTGGAATTCGAGTAACCACGCTGGCACATATGTTCCTTTCTATCTTCAAATTTCCCTTTCAAAACTTTGACATGACCTTCTTAAATCTTAATAATTAATCCGCTAGCTGTAGTGTAACATTTTGGTTCAAGGCACTGATCACGGCATGACGGGCACCTAGAAGTGGACCCAAACTTTGGTGGAGCTCCAAAATACTACTCCCAAGTAATATTTCTCTTAGTAATTTTCTTCTTGGTTCGCAAAATTCTTGTTCAACCCAAACTTTAGTTCCAGATGTCTTAACATTTCTTGATTCTTTATTATTAGTCTAATGATTCGATATGTACATTTATTGTTTAAATACACCTAAAGAATATTTTTGTAAACATACAATTAAATTAGAATCTGGAATGGTTATATTCACTTATTAAGTTGATTGTCTGCTCAATTGTGTAAAATTGTCATCTGATATAAATCCAATGAGAGAGAATATGAGATAAATAATCTCATTTGATTATTTTTTAGTTTTCACCCTTAAATTTAAATCTTAAAAAAATTTGAGTATAACTGAGTAAACAATCAATCAATCGAATATGTAAAAACGTAACCTAGATTATATCAACAGTTCTGATCATCGAAAGAGACCTACACACCCCTGCACAAGAACCTTTCTAGAAATATTGACAAAATACTTAGCTTAGAAATCACAACTGCCGTGGTCCCAATGAAGTGCTTAAGGTCCACAAGAAATGAATTAAGCCTCATCATAATCACTTATGATTGATCTCTAAAGTCTAAACGGTAAATTAAAGGATAGTAATGCTTAACCCTAACCACCTAATGAAGGTGTACAGTTGCACATCAATTGATTCAATCCATGCACAACAACATCAATGATTTAGAGCACATGGTGATCACTTCCATGGTTCGACTAAGAGTGGCATGCATGTTATGGTAGGGCACCAAGCAACTGCAACGGTTTTTTTTTTTTTTTTTTTTTAACATGCAATTGTAACGAAATTACACAATTGTATTTAAGTTATCTAAATGAGTTTGTTTTATCGGATTGTCTACTATATATGCGTGCATGTCATGCACACATTGATCCGACAGTGTGTGAGTATTGCAAGATTAGACTTTTTATTGTTCATTGCAGGAATTAAGGCACCGTTGGATCAATGTGTACATGACATGCACGCATGTATAATAAAAGTTCTATTGTTTTATTCGTTAGATCAATGAGTTTTGAAATTTTTTGTTACAATGTTTTTATTCAAAAAATTACAACTATGTAGAACAATTACTAAATCGATCAAATCATATACATACCGTAAAATTCATATAACAAAGGTGCAATTCACTTATGCGAGTACGTCTACGTGTCGTGCAAGTATAATGAGGATGGTTCAACCAATTGTACAATAATCATTCTGTTGTACAAGAGTAGTACTTATTTTTTTGTTCTTAATGAAAAATAAGTAATAAGGTGCTATATAATAAGAAAGTGTGGAAATTGGTATATAGTAGTTGTGCTATCACAGTTGTGATTTCACATCACACCCACCATATCTTCAATGTTATTCCCTACCAAAGCAAGAAGAGAAAAGAAAGTGCTGTCTCATCCATACGACCAAATTAATTGTGTATAATACACATATTAATTAGTTCCATAAGTATGCATGAATTATACCATGTGATTACATGTGAAATTGTTGCACAGAATTAGCACCGGTGTATAGAAATATCTGAAAATTTTACAAAAAACAAATTTTATCCTCTCCAAATGATTATACAAATGCAACTCAAATGTAATGAAGAGGAAATTGTGTATACAATATTAGTTGAGCTTCAACCAGTAAGTCAAGTGTAAACTTAACTCAAACTCTATCATTCTTACATACAACCGGTTAACTACTATTATCATTCTATACAGTAAAGTTGCGATATGCATAACTTTTTTTTATTGTATTTTTGAAAAAATTGTGTTGAGTTGTGTGTTTTTTTTTTTATTAACTAGAAATTAATTAATACGAATAAACGATACAATTAGAAGCTAAAAACGAACCTATTTATACCAAAAAGTCGAACAAACATGATCCTAACTTCCTAAATTTGGAGTTGAGTTAAGTTAGTTTACCCCTCTGAACTTGCATAGCGCAGGATCAACGTTCTATATTAACATAATGTAGAGTATTTAAGCAGACATGAAGGGGTCCCAGGGATGAGTTGGTCTGTTTTTCACATGCACCAAACACCAGAATGTAAACCCCAAAACACCCTAAAATAATTAACCCTAATTCCCAAACACAACGTACCAAACAAAGCGTCAATAATCTTCCTTGAAGCCAATGGCATGTGGCAACAGCGGGACCCAACGGCGCGAATCGGACGCTACAGATCGATCTGTTTGGTACCTCCTGGCTCTGCTTAAGCTTCGCCAGCTCCAATCGCCATGTGAAATTTATATATAAACCCGAACCTGCTTCAGTGCTTCTTCGCATTCCTCTTATAACGAGAACCCTATTTAAACCATTCCCATAACTTCTCTCTCCCTCAAACTCACTCACTCTCTCTCTTTTTCTCTCTGTTAAGCCCACACAGAGAGATCAGAGACAACATGAGTCGCAATGCCTTGTTCTTCCTAGGCTTCCTTTGCATTGCGGTCGCCGGAGTCGGAGGCCAATCTCCCTCTACCTCACCCACGGCCACACCAGCTCCTCCAACCCCCACTACTCCACCACCGGTCACCTCATCCCCACCCCCAGCTGCCGCCTCACCACCACCAGTGACCGCATCACCACCACCAGCCACTCCTCCTCCAGGCAAGCCCACTTTAGAGTCCAGACTATCCGTACAGTACAGATCTGACATCTGAGTATATTCATTTCATCAGTCTCATTGCTTCGATTTGTGTTTTAGAGACCAAGGAAGAAGACCATTAGAGCGCAATGTAGATAGTGTCCACTAGGCTTTTCTAACGATGAGACCTGGAGATCTAATTTGTATGCTGCTATCAGAAAGATTACTTTGACTTTGACTCTTGTTCTGATTATGGACAGATCTTAGTCAATTTTAACAAGAGGCCTATGGATCACTGCCATCTGGCAAACCAAGTAGTCAAAGTCAATGTCAAGTACTGTACATGTCATGGAGGTTTAGTCACATTAGGGTCACAGGTGTTTTCCCAAGATGGTTGGGGTTAAGGTTCAATATTTTGCTAGTATCAACCTCGACTTTGGTCATAGGACATAAATTGGTTCTCTAGATGATGTGGTTCGTGGCCACTGGATGCACGATGTACGTCTGATTCACTAATTATATTTCAAATATTAAATATATACTGTTTTTATCATACGACACTTATATAATGCGGTCGGACAAGCCTATTTCTTAGGAATTCTGACTGATAGAGTCCGTCCATCAAGTTTCACATTTGGGATATGACTGCAAAGCTGTATATTGATAGTCGATCTACTATGTTAACTTAACTTTGAGATGACCATTGTGTAATGCTTGAAAAACTTGATTTGTGCAGAGTGGAGTAGAGAAGATGTGGACAATGCAGAAGATGGTTGGGAGCTTGTTGTTCGGATGGGCTCTTCTCAGCTTGATGCTTTAGATCGATCATGGAGATATCTCTTTGCATCTCCAAGAGTTTTCTTTTTGGATTCATTCTCACTCTGTCGGTTTTTACATTTATATGATATGTTGGTTTCCACTTGCCACTTTAGCCCATTTCTATCTAAATGGGATTTGATCGCCATCACTTGTATTTGAACTATATACATTCTGTTGAATTCTTTGGGAGGTTTTGAAGGGGAGCTTTGTATTGTGACCACGGAGGGAGGGAAAGTTGTTTTGTACTGGATTATCCATCGGTAGTTACCTATTGCTATATATTTTTCTTAGTAATTCCTTGCTTTAATTTCACTTCTTGTCTACTAGCAAATGGTTCATTTTTATTATAAAATAAAATTCTGCAGTTGAACTTATATGAACTAAAAACGATCAATCTGCCAGGTTAATCTTTAGTTGGGCCTATAGACTGTATGGATCATTGAATGAATGGATATGTGTTCTAATGATATAGAAGTTTATTCAATAAATTTTGTGTTTCAGCGTTGTCTATAGTTTTAGAAGAGCTTTCAGAATTTTTTTTCTTTTTCACACGTACTGTCAATGACTGAGCTTTCCAGTACATGAAACGGGTTCGTAACATTTCATATATACTAGTAATATAGTATACGAGTGAACTACTGCCTCCTTTTTCTTTTTCTCAATCTATCGAGAATGGGCCTTTAGGCATTTTCTCTGGTACTTATATAGAACTAAACTTACGCATGCAAGTTTTTTTTTTTTTTTTGACAAATTAGAGCATCTTCGTTTGATACCTTTCAATTATGGGTTCTATACTAATTACTTCAAAACGCCTACAAATGCCTTTTCTTTTTGTCAGGTCCATTTAAGCCAATTTTGACTATAGTTCCATGCACGCCATGTGACATCCACATACATCTATATGACTATTGAAACAGAACCACTGGTAGTGCTTATGCAATGAATGCCTAATTTCGATCAACACTATTTATACCACATTAGATTTTTGTTCTAATGCAAACACATCATCTGCTATCGTTCGATTTCGATTCTGGCTATTTACACTACAAGAGAAAATAGCAAAAGCGAGAAATTTATTGTGACAACCCAAAATTTGTCGCAAAAGCTTGGTAAATACGAGGAAATTTCAGTTGTCGCACACGATCCCATCAGCGACAACCAATTTACCGCATATAGTAAGTATTTGCTAGAAATTGAAAGTTGTCGCCCATATGACATTATGCGACACCCAATTCCTCACAAAATGTCAATTAGGTGACAATTTCTACCAATTGTCGGTTAATATTTATGTAACAACTTAATTTCCTTACAAAAGATTAATTAGGCAACAACTTCTGCGGATTGTCACTAAATTTTTATGTGACAACTAGATTTTTGTTACTAAAAACTGATTTAGCGACAACTTCTGTGAGTTGTCAGTTAATGTTAATGTGACAACTTTAACTTCCTTACTGAAAATCACTTGGGCAACATTTTTAACAGGTTGTCCCTTAATGTTTATGTGACAACTTTAATTTTCTCACAAAATGCCAATTAGGCAACGACCTCAGCGAGTTGTCGCTTAATGTTTATGTGACAACTTGAAATTCCTCTCTAAAAACTAATTAGGCGACGATTTCTATTAGTTGTCGGTCAATGTTTATGTGACAGCTTTAATTTTCTTGCAAAAGACCAATTAAGCGACGACTTCTACGAGTTGTCGGTTAATGTTTATGTGACAACTTTAATTTTCTCACAAAAGGCCAATTAGGCGACGACCTCAACGAGTTGTCGCTTAATGTTTATGTGACAACTTGAAATTCCTCGCTAAAAACTAAGGCCACGATTTCTATCAGTTATCGGTTAATGTTTATGTGACAACTTTAATTTTCTCACAAAAGACCAATTAAGCGACGACTTCTACAAGTTGTCACTTAATGATTATGTAACAACTTGAACTTTCTCGTTGAAAACCAATTAGACAATGACTTATACGAGTTGTTGGTTAAAGTTTATATGACAACTTTAATTTTCTCACAAAAGACCAATTAGGCGACGACTTCTACGGATTGTCGCTTAATGGTTATGTGACAACTTGAACTTCCTCGCCAAAAACCAATTAGGTGACTATTTATATGAATTGTCGTTTATTGTTTTTGATGCGATTAGAACTTCGCATATTGTTTGTATTTTCTTGTCGATGTGAAATTTTTCTTTCCTAATTGAATTATTTTACGTAGACTAGTTTGATTAGATAATATATTTCTGATTGGATTATGATTCTAATTCTAGTCAACTTTTATTTATTTTAGGGGAAGTCCAAAATCTTATTGAGGATCAATAATGAGTACAAAATCATCATTTTCTTGTATAAATGAAACAAATTGATCAATTACATAATGGAGCAAGGGATTAAAATATCTACAGAATAGGAATGGCAATGGGGCGGGTTGGGAATGGGGATCACAATACCATCCCCATCCCCAGGGTCATTCTCGATCTCCATCCCCGCCCGAATCCCCAATAAAAATATATTGGGGATTCCCCGTCCCCATCCCGCTGGGACTAAGCCTTCAAATCCACCCCAAATCCCCAATAAGAATTTAATAAATAAAATAATTTTTCTCATATTGTCTTTTTTAAAATCAAAACTACAACAAATAGAATTAAAACATGATTAAATTCATAAATTATAATTCAGTGAGTACAAAATTCAAAACACCATTAAAGTAAAAGTATAGCTATTTAAGTAAAGTAGTAAATGTATATATTTGTGATTTATATGATAAAAAAATAAATTAATATATATATATATATATGTATATATTATTGGGGCAGGTTTGGGGATGGGGATCACAATGCCATCCCCGCCCCATTTCCCATCTTAGATAGCGGAGATTGGGGATCCCCATCTCCATCCCCATTCCCCATTTATCCCCAAATTCTCCCCCCATTAGGAGTAGGTATCCAACGGAGCTCCGCCCCGCTGGGGATTTTTGTCATCCCTACTACAGAATCTTCAATATATTATTTTTTGGAGAGACTGATATATCATAGAGGAAAAATATGTTATCTTTCACTGTTTCTCTGAAATTTCTCCGATATCGTCAAATACCTTCGATATATTAGATATATCCCGATAAAATGAAGAAATATATGAAAAATACTAAAATGTGAGAAGAGAAAAAAAAATCAAAAAGTTACTCTATTATTCATAGAGAAACATACATTATGAAATATGAAGGTTATGTGGAGGTGTAAAATTTAAGAATGGTTTCTAGTCAGGAAATTGCCTAATAGAGACTTAGAGAGACAACACAATCTGTTTGGAAAAAATGCCTCAAGGTAAAATCTCTCAAGGCAGATTTGGATGAGGTGAAACTTTTCAAGGCGGATTTGGGTGAGGTGAAACCTTTCAAAGCGGATTTGGGTGAGGCGAAATCCCCTCAAAGCGAATTTGGGTGAGGTGAAACCTTTCAAAGCAGATTTGGGTGAGGCGAAATTCCCTCAAGGTGAATTTGTGTGAGGAGAAATCCCCTCAAGACGAATATGGGTGATGAGTAGTCCACTGAAGTGGAATCTAGGTGAAGAGAAATCCCCTCGAAGAGAATTTGAATAAGGAGATTCTGCCAACCTACAAATCTACGATTCATATATCACAACCTACAATTCATACAATTCATGTATGCATAGGTATCAAATCAGTGCCTTAATAGTTGTCAATTTCTTTTAACGGAATAAGATTTAACGAGATGCAACTTTTCTAGAAATGTAAGACCCTTGCTTAGACTACCAACTTACAAATCTACAATTCTTGCTCTCTAATAATTTTTTTTTTGAATGATACCTAGCAGCGGTGATTTTTTCTGCAGTCTAAAATCCTAAATTTTGAAACCTAAAATAATATGAAATACAGATTTCAAATAAATTATTTTTTTAAATGATGCCATCCAATTAAAAAAAGAAGCGGCATAGTTTAAAAATGAGCGGATCCGATAAAAAATAGGGTAAATTCCTCCTATGGTACCTGAGGTATTGCAACTTGGACAGTTTGATACCTGATGTATTAAAAGGGACAGTTTGGTACCTGAAGTTAGACTCCGTTTGACACTTTGGTACTTTTTAAAAATTTTCTGTTAAATGTAAGAATAAAATTGACATTTAGAATATATGTATAAAAACATAATAAAAAAACATGAGTTTGTGGGTTGATTTTTTTCATAATTTTATAGGTATGAATTAATGCTTATGGGTTATGTTGAAGGTGAAATATTCGAATTTTATGTTTAAGAAATATAGTAATCATATAGTGAACACCCATGAGAGTACTCCGTTGAAACTAGTCTCGTACAACTAATTTTTTTTTAAACATAAAATTCAATTATGTCAACTTAAACATAACCCAAAAGCATTAATTCATTTTCATTTTCTCCTAAATGACCCAAAAAATGATGAAGACCTAAAATAATACCAAATAATATCATCACATTGTGTTTATGAAGAGAAGGAAAAATTCAAGTTTTGGAGGAAAAATCGGTGGATTCATAGAGAATGGTACATAAAATTCGAATATTTCACCTTCAACATAACTCATAAATATTAATTCATACCTATAAAATTATGAAGAACGGCAATCAACCCACAAACTCATGGTTTTTTATTATGTTTTTAACGTTTTATACATATATTCTAAATGTCAATTTTATCCTTACATTTAACAGAAGTATCAAAGTGTCAAACAGAGTCTAACTGCTGATTATAAGCTTAATCTGACAGGTTTGTATTGAATACTCTTTAACATTTGAAAATATTCCTAATTGAACACCAAGGTCACCCTTTTATTTCTTATTTTTCTAATAACTGAAGAATTAGAATTATGCCATTTTCAATGTTGAATTGCAGATGTTTCTATTTTCAAATGCATTCTATGTAGTAACTGATCTGATATCACCATCTTGGCTAAAATGGTTTAATGCCGGGGAATTTAATTAGGTAACTCCTTCTCAAAGTTACTTTTCCTTTCAAATTGCTGTACTTTTGACCCAAACAATATAAATAAATGCTTTCGGGTGGAACAATGACATAAATTTTGATGACTTTAGAAAGAACACACAATACACTGGTGGTCAATCTGAGGGGTCCCTGGCGATTAAAATCTTTTGGGAGGTATTGACACTCGACTGGAAGTTGATTGTCGTATTCTTTTTGTAATGAGAAACTAGACCGTAGTAATTTTTTTTTTGTCCCTGTACTAGAAATAGTCCAGAACATCTTATATCATGGTCCTGAACATGTTGTTTGGTTGATAGGTTTCAAAATCTCCATAGAAGTGTCATGTTCTATATTGAGCAAAAGAAATTGGTAATGCAGCGTAAGTTGGGCCAAAAGAGAAAAGAGTACGAACCGTGGCAGAGCTATGCCTTTTATTTAACATGCTTGGAGGATAGCTAAGAGGTGAAGATGGTGTCCGAAACAATGCAGACAATTCGAAAGATGAGACACTTGATGAAGATGAAGACTTGTGATTCACAAAGTGGGTTTCAATAATATTTGGTTTAAGTTTTATCTAGTCTTAGTAAACTATTTTTCTTTTTCTTTTTTATTTTAGGTATATTATTTTTGGGTAAAATATTTGTAGACTTTATTTGGTTTATGATTTAATAGGTCTTTGAATATTATTATTTCTAGAATATTATTAATAAATTGATTTTTGTTTTCTAATATTGATTTTTTTTTGAAATTTTTAAATAAATAATTGTTAAATGAGACAAACAAGTAGCCTCATCTAAAATCATTTGCAACAAACGATAATTGTTTTGCATATGTTGTAAATCAGTATATGCAACATTATAAGCGACCTCGCCTATTATTTTTTTCAACAAATATTTAATCTTGCATTTTATATTTTTGACAACTATGCTGATATTGCATATCTTTATAAGGATATGGGCGACAACCCAAAGTTGTCGTAAAAAGTCTAAATTTCTCGCTTTATTGAAAATGCGATGATTTTAGATTGTCACAATCAGTTGTTGCTTAATGTGTTTTACTGATTGTCAAAAGTGACGAAATTACACAGTTGTCGCATTTTCAATATGCAACGCAATTGGTTCCTTGATGAAATTATACGAGACAAACAAGAAGTCTCACATATAAGTATCTACAACAAATGCATGTGCGTCACATATCCATATATGCGAGTAACGAATTGCGTTGCATATTGAAAATGCGACAAACATACAAGCCCTGCAGATGCAATATGCAACGTAAACGAATCCTCGTATATTAAACATAGTAACAAATATAAAGTCTCGTATATAGTTTTTGATAACACACTTGTGTGTCTCACAATTTGTAATATGCGATGAACCAATTGTCTCGCATATTGAAAAAGTGACAACCGTGTAATTTCGTCGCGTTTGACAATCAGTAAAACACATTAGGCGACAACTGATTGAGACAACCCAAAGTCGTCACATTTTCAATTAAGCGAGAAATTTAGACTTTTTACGACAACTTGGGGTTGTCGCCGATGACATTTTCTACGATAGAGTACAAAATTGGTCTTCAGAACTCTGCTCTTCCTCTTCTTTGCCAGTCTCTTAGTTACTACAAAGGTAACTTATTCATTAGTACATTATTTTCGTGTGCGTACACAAATGAACACGTAAGTGCACGTTCTCATTGAACACATGTCATGTTTTCATTGGTGTTGGGTAGCCAAGGCTGACTATGCCTGGTCAGCCAAGTATCTTCCAAACAAATATACAAAACAAGTAAAACTGAATTATTAATCAAAAACTGAAATCAAATCAAATTCACAGATAATTGTATATTATGCTAGCTTTCTGTAAATAAGTACCACAAGCAATTCCCAATCACCATATTCACTGCCAGAGAAACATAAAACCACAGTTTCCAATCACCATATTCACTATAGAAAGCACAAACTCAGTGCTAGATAACAAAAGGACTAAATTCAGTTTAGTCCCTCAAACTTTATAGCAAACATCCGTTTGGTGTCTCATTTTTTTTTAAATCAGACTCATCCCCGATCTCCCAAATTGCATTAACCTCGTCCAAAATTTGAATCCGGTGCAAAATGTGACATCATGCGCTGAGTTGGACCCGACAAGGAGGTCACACATTTCAATTATAACCCTAAATTTGGATGAAATGTCCAAAATAACCCCTTTGACTGTTTTCCCTCCATTACGACCTCGGTAACAATTCTCAAATCTGCAAACCTAATCCCTAATTGAAATCGTAATCCCTTCTCTCTCTCTCTCTCTCTCCTCAAATTTGTGAACCAGCTGAAAACTTAAGAACCCAGATCAAACTATTACTGGATTAGAGCATCGACATGACTAAGCCCGATGACTGGATACCTCAATTGGAAAATGGAGGCAAAGAAATTTCAAACTACGATGAGTATTGAATTCGAAAATGAAGATTTCTGCCATTTTTTGTGGATGTTTTCTATTTTGGGTTAGATTAAGAGGTTATTGCTTTTTCGATTTGGGGTTTTGTTTGTTCTTGGATATATCATATTGCATTCGAATTGAAATTTATTGGCTATTTGGTTACTTGGTTTGGAAGTTTCGAAGTACGAGGTTGTGATTTTAGGGTTTAGGTTTTGTCAGATAAGGGTTGGAAGCTTCTGATTTGGGGATTCGAGAATTAGGGTTTGGAATGTATTTCTGTTTCTCTTTCATATAAGAAAGGAATTGAATATGCAAGGGTGCAGGTGTTTGGTGTTGATTATGTGAAATAGGGGATTTAAGAATGGGTCAGTGGTCCTACTAAAGAATTCATTTTTGGCTGGTTTTGGTGGTTGGAGCTGTTATACTCTATTGCTGGGTTAGTTATTGTCCTTTATTGTGCTTATTGTTGTCTTTTCCTGGAACCATGTTTAGGGTGTTTTGTGGTTTACTTTTGACAAGGTGTTGTTTTTGTGGTTATTGTTATACTGTTCTAACTATGTGGTTTTACACTTTCAGTTCACCCTGATTATTTTACTATCAAGGTATTCCATTGGCAGTGAGGATGATGGAAAGACAAAGCTGAGCAGTGATAGTGATGTGATCAGAATGTGTTTCATGATGCCTAAAATAAGGTAGGTGATACTTTACCTTGACCATTAGGAGCTGGACCCTGCTTATGAAGAAGATCTAGATGATCTATTTATGTAAGAAGACCAAATACCTGGTTGGAGTCAAGCTGCATCAAGCAATGTTGTCATAGAAGAGCTACCATATTCTCCAAGAAAGTCGAGAACAGGTGTCAAGATTGAGAAGCTGCCTAATTCTCCTAAAAAGCAGTCTCAGGTGCCAAACCAAGTGAAGGGAAAAAGGTATAAAAGGCAGGCAACGAGGAAGGTCTTGCCTGGTGTGAAGATTACTGAGCATCAAGAGGAGGTGCCAACTCAAGCTTGCAGAGCTCCTTTCATAGATCCTACTGATAAGGGAAAGAGAAAATTGGAGTTTGAGTAATCTGAAGGTGATAGTGATAATGACTATAAGGGACAGGATGTTGGTGAGGGTTTAGGAGGACAAGGTGGAGAGCATGTAGAAAATGAGGTTAGGGATATGAGGTTAAGGATGGGTGGGTTTCAGAAGCAAATGAGGATGAATGTGAGTCTGAAGGTGATGTTAAGTTCAGTTCAGAAGAAGATAGACAAGATGATGACTATAACCCTGCTGCAGATGATGATGTTGCAGCCTATGGAGTTGATGATGACTTCTTCCACCTAAGACAACAACAGCTAATAGGTCAAAGAAGAGAAGGCTAAATAGTGGAGAGACATCATCTAGTAAGGCATTTTGTGGTTATGATTTTGTTGTAAGTTAAAATGCAATTGATATGATACTGAGCAGCTTACTTGGTGTAGGCAAAAGGTACCAAACCACCACCAAAAACAAATAATGAGCTTAGGGCCAAAGCAGAGACAAATGGAAGACCAGGTAACTGAAGCAACTTTCTTAATTATTTTTGAAGACACATTCTTTGCTCTTAGTTGATATTTTTGATGTCATTATTACAGGAAAAGAGATATGCAAAGAGGGCAGTAGCTAGACCTCCTACAAGCAAAGGCAGACCACTAAAAGCTCCTGCCAGCAAGGGTAAAGCTGCATCTGCTACTGCACAATCTTCAAAAGCTTCATCAAGGCCATTTTTAAGGATCCGAGAAGATGCACAAAATGGTGGAAAATAGAGCATGTGAAGAGGGGAATAAGCAACCGAAGTTAGGATTTAAAGATTCAAAGTTGCAATTTTTTGTGCATGCTAGGTCTAATCTTTTGCTCAAATAATTAGGGCTAGAATTTTAGTGGCTTTTTGTATGTAAACAACACATTGCTGCGTTTATTCTATTTGGTTGATACTTATGAACAACATTTTTTTGTAATTTTACGGTTTATGTTTAATTGCTTCCCTTCATTCGAATTTTAATTTTAATTTGCGTTACAAGTTATGGAATTTCATAATACCAATTTAGGGATTACGTTAGCATTTTTTCATGTTTTAGAAGTAAACTGTTCAAAATGACAAATCCGCCATACGTGAGAGTTTAGACATTAGGGGGAGTCTAACACACACATGTCATCCTCAAATGTAAAAGGTGCGTTGTGCTCTTTTCCTTCGACCAAGGTGTATTTTTTGTCCCACAGGATTTTTATTGTTACTTGGCAAGGTTTTTAGTGAGGCAACAACTGATGCACCATTTCATCTTTGACTTGGCACAAGGGGGAGTGTTAAAGGAAAAACACATTATGTGCCTTCGTCAAAGTGATTGACAGAGAGGGAATCAAGTAATTAGCAATCACCATCAATCAGCATGAATCAAGGACCAATCAGTAGTTAATGTCATCATTGTAATTGATATTTCTGTTGTAATCCTCTCCCTATATAAAGGGACTATGAAATGAAATGAGTAGATAAATTCCAATTGTCATTTTACTTTTACACGTTACCACTACCACCTTCGATCCAGCCCAGCCCGCGCGTCTGCGTAGACCCCCCCTGCGTGCAGCACTCCCCGCCCTGCCCTGCCTGCTGCTGCAGATCCCAGACCCGGCTGCATCACCTCGATCCCTCATCGATCCCCGCCTACACGACCTCCCTGCCTGACAGCAAGCCTCGCGTGCAAGGCCTCTGGCCCACCCGCGCGATGCAGCAGACCAGCCAGAAATTTTCCTTTGTACCTAACCCATCTCCACACCAGAAAGAAAGGAAAGAAGACGCGAAGAAGAATAGGAGGAGGAAGAAAAGGAGAAAAAGAAAAAAAAACAGAGGTGAACCGGCCAAAGAAAAGGACCGGAAAAAAAAAGGCCCAGAAAAGAAAAAGGGCAGGCCCATAAAATAAAAAGGTTCAGAACAAAAAAAGCCTTGTGGCCCATTGCTCAAAAAAGAAGAGGAAGCGGCCCAGTTTTTCTCAAGCTCAAAAATATCGTTACACACGCCTGCATCAACACGCGCGTGCGCTAGAATTGTTTTATTTTCTCGAAATCAAGTATGTTTTCTTTATTTTGTTTTTATGATTTTAATCAAGCATGTGAATTTTATTTATCTTTTCTATTTTTAAGTATGCTTTATACTTTATTGTTTATTTTTATTATATTTTGTTATTGAGCATGTTTCGTTAGATAATATTGATCCTCTTACAGCATGCCTTGTTATTTATGTTTTAAATAATTATGTTTAAGCATGTTTTAATTATGCTATAGTTTATACTTTATTTTGAACATGCCATATATATTTTGTTATATATTATTTATGCAATTCTGA
>BDJD01003991.1:95145-107023 GCA_002564525.1 Rosa multiflora
AAAAAAAAAGTGGAAACAATCAAGTTCAAGAGACTAAACTAAATTTAATCTACAACAAAAACATAACTAATAACAAAAACATAAACCGCAGCTCCTCATCATCTAATCACCACTTCTTGAGGCTGCCCACTCCGAGATCCCTATCTTTGACAGCTTGAGGATGTCATCCAAACTTAGGGAATTCTCGACAGCAAGTAGAGCCCAAAGATGACCCACCGCATTCAACAAAGAACCCAAAACCGGTGCATATTCCGCTGGATTGGGATCCTTTGGATTAGCGAACTGACAACGATCCCTTGCAGCCAGAATAGCAGCAGCAACTGGCGTCTAACCGGTGTTCATACACTTGCAAATGTAAGCGGCAATCGGGCTGTGATCGAAATCCATAATTTGGAACTACAAAATTAAAGAAAGAAAAAAACATACTCAGATTACATATATTTACACACCCCTATATACTACTTACACATTCTTTTTTTCACACAAAATCAAATTTTATGGGTTGATAAAATTATTGAAAGAGGCATTTGTATTAAAATACAGTTTTTTGGAATTGGATATATTCTCCCTCCGTTCGTTCTTATAGATACCAATAATCATTTCTATTGGTAAACATATATTGAAACTGGGAACATGCAAGCTGCTCATATCAAATGAAGGAACTGTATTCAAATCGTTTATGCAATCATATTGGGAGAATGATTGACTTGATACCGATTTTTTGATCTGCTTGTTGCAAATACTCCTACATATATCATTAACTAGAAATAATTTTCCCAACCAGAGTCGAATTTAGGGTTTATGTACCAATCTAGCTAGCTCAATTACCAAAGTGTAAAATGGATACTAGCTAGCTCAATTACATACTTAAAAACTCTATCAATGAATATGATTGTAAGTCGTAACTAACATCCATTCTACACTTTGGTTTGGTTCGGATTGGTACATAGAGTCTAAATATACAAGCAAATTACAAACTTACAATCACCAATATCAACTACGAGTCTACAACTAGTATATATCATCGATTAAATGAAAAAGAGTAAGGTCATTATAATATTTCATTAACATAGACTCAGATTGTTTTCTTTACAAAAGCAATGTTAATGTTTTACTAAATTGACATGGATGACTTTGCTTGTTTTTATTGGAGTACAATCGCACTTTTTGCACGGTTGTTCCCCATCAAAATTTGTGGTAAACCATATAGAATGAGCCAAAGAATTTCTCTAATCTAGAAAAATCATACTTGATTATATTATATTACGACACCATAGTATTGTGAAAGTAACAAAGTTATTAGTTGGCGTATTAAGTGGGAGATATGTATTTAGTATTTAGTAATGTGTGAATAAAATTTCTTGTCATTTAAATATAAGAATAAAATTCTTTAAAAAAAAAAAGATAAGAATAAAATTACAATGATGCTGCCAGAAAAAGACGACCTTTTCCATGGCCAACATTGTCAAAGCTCCCAATGATGGATCACCAGCAGCAATCAGATCCTTAAATTGTTCCCCTGCTAAAAGCGCATCAGCTAATGGTAGAAGGATCCGAGAAGATGCACAAAATGGTGGAAAATAGAGCATGTGAAGAGGGGAATAAGCAACCGAAGTTGGGATTTAAAGATTCAAAGTTGCAATTTTTTTTTCCTTCTTCTATTTTTTTTTTTTTTTTGAAGAGTGTTAATGTCTAAAAGTCTAGCGGTAGCCAAACCTTAGTTAACGCTGATCCGGTGGGCGGATCGATACTTGTATTAATACATGAAGAACAAGTGACCGTTGTATCTCAATGCTTAGTTTTGATCAAGACGAAGGTCTGGGACTGGATTCGGAAACGCGCGAGATGTCTTCATCTTGAGAGGGGATTCAAAACCCCGATTGCTGTGAATCAAGAAGCCTGTAAAGTTGATTGTTGCATCTGGTTATCAAGTTCATGCTTCCGCTGAGTTTTTTTTTTTTTTTTGCAGCAAATTGGGGAAAAAGCAAAAACAGGTTTTTCAGTGAAAATTGTTTTTGATTCATAGCATAATTGTTAAGTTTTTGATTGTGCTCAAGAACCCTAGTTGCATTCCCAACGTGCGTTAGGCTAGAGTAGATGGTGACCGGATGAAATTTACAATTTCTTGATTGTTCTGTGGTTTCTTGGAATTGAACCAATTTTGGTTATGCTTGAATATGCATGTTGAATTGATTGATGATACAGTATTGTATCTGTGATTGTGTAAAATTGTATGAAGAACTAAAATCTCCCAGAAATTGTTTACACATTGTTAAAGTTAACAAATACAAGAGCTTAATTTTCTTACAAGGATGAATCTGGATAGAATATACAGTAAAAGAGCTCATATGTTTTGTGGTTTTCTGTTGGCATAAGTGATTATGATGCACAAAGCATTCTTCATTGATGTTGGCAGAAATCACTGATAAGGTAACTGATCAAGTACCTGATCGAGTAACAAAACTGAAATTCTGTTTTGTGTTTTAAAACTATGGTTCAGTTTTATCTTCCAAAGAAGTGGTCAAGTATGGTTTTAGAATACAAAACAGCAGTATGCATGCTTGATGAAAATAAATATGGATACTTAGAAATTTTTCTTCGGTCTAAAGATGTGAGTAAATTTCTTTGGATAACTTGTTTTCATTGAACATGGCATATTGATAAAGAACTCCATAATGTTATGCTTCTGCTCAAAAGTGTTGCTTAACATTATTTTTTGGTTATGGACTGATATGAATGCAAGTATGGATTGTTTAGGTTTTCTGTATGTTCTTGTTTTGGTTGCTTAAAGCTAAATAAAACGCAGAAAACTTAAAGTTATTTTCTTTACAAATTGAGAACAATTTCTGTGCTCCTTAGGTAACTCTTACATGAACTTGAACAGTGTCTTGATGCTAACTAGAACCAACTATAGAGCTTGGCTAGATTCTGTAGAGAACTATATGGGAATGCATGAAAACATAGACTATTGCTTCACTGAGGACAAACTTGAAGAGTTAACTGAAAAGAGCACTAAGAAGGAAACTGATCTTTACAAGAAGTGGCATAGATCCAATAGAATGGCTAAGAACCTCATTCGTACCTCTATGTCCAAGACTGTCAGGGGAAGTATAGAAGAGCCTGCGCTAGCATCAGATTTTCTGGAACTTATAGGTGCTAAGTTTAAAGAAAGTGAGAAAGCAGAAGCAGCTAGGCTAAAGGACATGGGTTCAGGGGGAGTTAGAGAGCATATTATGAAGATGATCAATATAAATGGCAGACTAAGAGAGCTCTTGATGGGGGTTAGGGATGAACAGGTGGTGCATTATGCACTGCATTCCCTACCTAATAGTTTTAGTCATCTTAGAACCAGTTACAATTCATAAAAGGGAAACTAGACTTTAGATGAACTTATATCCATCTGTGTTGATGAGGAAGCTAGGATCAAGGAAGAACAAGAACCTGCTACAGCCATCAATCTCATAGAGAAGCCTAAGAAGAAAAAGCCCCAGAACAAGCTCAAGCCTACCAAACCATAACTAAGAGTTCAACAGCTACAGTGGCCAAGGAAAACAGGTCATTTAGGTTCAAGTGCTACTTTTGCAAAAGAGTAGGACACATGAAAAAGGACTGCACTGGCTATAAAAATTGGTTAACCAAAAAGGGTAAGATTTTTTCTAATACAGTTTTTTCGTTAGAAATTAATCTTATGAATGTTGAACCACATTCTTGGTGGATAGATTCAGGCTCACCTATTCATATTACTAATTCTTTGCAGGGATTCATAAGGAGGAGAATCCCAAAACGTGATGAAGTGAACCTGTGTGTGGGTAATGGCATGAGAGTGGCAGTCAAGGCTATTGGCACCTTAAACCTTGATCTAGGATTAGGAAAATTGTTAGTTTTGGATAATGTTTTTATGTACCTTCCATGAGAAGGAATTTGGTTTCAATTTCTCTTTTAGTAAAATCTGGTTGTGGACTTGTTATTGATAGTAATATATGGAATTCTTATTTCTAAACATTCTGTTCAAATTGGTTCTGGTGTTATCTCGAATGATTATTTACAGTTAAGTTGTTCAATGGCTCAACAAAAAATTTTACTTGTTCAAGATAACACAAATAGTACTAGCACTTTAATAGGTGTTAAAAGAACCAAGCTAAATGAAAAGTCTGCATTTTTATGGCATAGAAGACTCGGCCATGTTTCAAAAGAGAGACTGAAAATTTTGGTGAAAAACAAAATCCTAAATGAACTTGATTTTTCTGATCTAACAGACTGTGTGGAATGCTTTAAGGGAAAAATAACCAATACTAGAAAGAAGACTGCATATAGAAACCAAAATTTACTAGAACTCGTACACACTGATATATGTGGTCCATTTAGGCATCAAACTATCTGTGGGAATGTGTATTTTATCACATTCATTGATGACTTTTCTAGATATAGTTATATTTATCTACTTTCAGAAAAGGCACAAGCATTGAAAGCCTTTCAAATCTTTAAGTCTGAGGTAGAAAATCAACTAGAAAAGAAAATCAAAACAGTAAGGTCAGATAGAGGGGGGGAGTTCTATGGAAAGTACACTGAATCCGGCCAACAAAAGGGTCCATTTGCCTTGTTTTTGCAAGATAATGGAATTAAAGCTCAATACACAACACCCTATAATCCACAACAGAATGGTGTTGCAGAGAGAAAGAATAGGACTCTTTTGAACATGGTTAGATGTATGATGTGTACAACTGGCGTACCAAAATTTCTGTGGGGTGAGGCTTTAAAAACTGCAAATTATATTTGCAACAGGACACCTAGTAAGGCTATAGAAAAGACTGCTTTTGAGCTTTGGTGTGGTAGGAAACCTAGTCTTCATCACTGCCATGTTTGTGGATGTCATGCAGAAGCCAGAATTTATAAGAGCATCTCCAACCATTTAGTCAAAAGCCAAAGCCATATGCAAAATATGACTCCCCTAATGTCATCACTATTCATTCAATTTTTGCATCTCCAACCATCTTTAATCAAAATCCAAAGTTATTTAATAAATTAATCATTTTCGAGAATTAATTAACTACAATTGCAGCACATGCAGTGGGCCCACCATTTTTTCAGCCAAAGAAATTTGGCTTTCATTCTACAAACTTGAGTCAAAATGACTCCATTTATGACTCAAGAGTCCAAATAGCTAAAGCAAGAGCATGGTTGGAGATCCCTCTACCAAAAAGCCAAAGTCAAAATGACTTATAGCTAAATGGTTGGAGATGCTCTAATCCAAGCTTGAATAAACTTGACCTCAAAACTGTTAGTTGTTATTTTATAGGTTATCCAGATAAATCTAAAGGCTATAAATTATATTCTGCTCATCATTCACCTAGAATTTTTGAAACACATCAAGTAAAGTTTCTAAGTGAAAAAGTTCACAATACAAACCTTGAGGATTTAACCTCAGATTTGGAGGAAATTGTGTCAGATGAGAATATAAGTGTAGTATTGCCTTTAGAACAAGATGTAACTGATCAAGTCACTGGTCGAGTCACTGATCCAGTAACTGATCAAGTAGCTATAACCGATCCAGTAACTGGTCAAGTCACTGACCAAGTCACTGGTCAAGTACCTGATCAAGTAACTGTAACTGGTCAAGTAACTGATCAAGTACCTGTAACTGGTCAAGTAACTGACCAAGTCACTGACCAAGTAACTGATCAAGTACATGTAGCTCAACCTAATCCTCACAATCCTCAGCCTAGAAGGTCACAGAGAGCAAGAAAACCAACTTATGGGGGGGAAGAGAGTGACTACATTGTTTATCTACAAGAAGCAGAAATTGAAATGGATTGTGCAGAGGACAATGATCTAACTACATTTAATCAGGCCATTGAAAGTAGTGAATCTCATCAATGGCAGCTAGCAATGGAAGCAGAAATTAATTCCATGAGTCAAAATGCAGTTTGGGCATTAGTTAAACCAGACCCCAAACAGAAGCCTATAGGTTGTAAATGGGTTTTCAAAACCAAAAGAGATGCAAATGGCAATATAGAGAGACATAAAGCAAGATTAGATGCCAAAGGTTTTACACAGAAGGAGGGCATTGATTTTACTGAGACTTTTTCTCTAGTTTCTACAAAAGACTCGTTTAGAATAATCATGGCTTTAGTTGCTCATTTAGATATGGAGTTATATCAAATGGATGTTAAGACAGCTTTTTTAAATGGTGAACTAGATGAAGTGATTTATATGAGGCAGCCAGAAGGTTTGTGCAAGCTGGAAGTGAAAACCTAGTATGCAAGTTAAGAAAAGCAATTTATGGCCTAAAACAAGCTTCTAGACAGTGGTGCAAGAAATTTGATTCGGTAATTTCTACTTTTGGATTTACAGAAAATCTTGTTGATGAATGTGTTTATTTGAAGACAGTTGGGAACAATTTTATTTTTCTGGTACTGTATGTGGATGATATACTTTTGCCTAGCACTAACCTTAAACTGCTTAAAGACACTAAGAATTTTCTGTCAAAGAATTTTGACATGAAAGACTTAGGAAAAGCATCCTATGTACTAGGCATTGAAATTAAAAGAAATAGGGCACAGAGACTACTGGATTTCTGGATTTTATCAGCTTCCCTTCATTCAAATTTTAATTTTAATTTGCATTACAAGTTATGGAATTTCATAATACCAATTTAGGGATTACATTAGCATTTTTTCATGATTTAGAAGTAAACTGTTCAAAATGACAAATCTGCCCTACGTGAGGGTTTAGAGACTAAACTGTTGGGCATCGCAGCGCATGACATCACATTTGGAAGAATTCAAATATTCAACAAGTTGATGCAATTTAGGAGAACAGGAATTGAGTCTGATTAAAAAAAAAAGTGGAAACAATCAAGTTCAAGAGACTAAACTAAATTTAATCTACAACAAAAACATAACTAATAACAAAAACATAAACCGCAGCTCCTCATCATCTAATCACCACTTCTTGAGGCTGCCCACTCCGAGATCCCTATCTTTGACAGCTTGAGGATGTCATCCAAACTTAGGGAATTCTCGACAGCAAGTAGAGCCCAAAGATGACCCACCGCATTCAACAAAGAACCCAAAACCGGTGCATATTCCGCTGGATTGGGATCCTTTGGATTAGCGAACTGACAACGATCCCTTGCAGCCAGAATAGCAGCAGCAACTGGCGTCTAACCGGTGTTCATACACTTGCAAATGTAAGCGGCAATCGGGCTGTGATCGAAATCCATAATTTGGAACTACAAAATTAAAGAAAGAAAAAAACATACTCAGATTACATATATTTACACACCCCTATATACTACTTACACATTCTTTTTTTCACACAAAATCAAATTTTATGGGTTGATAAAATTATTGAAAGAGGCATTTGTATTAAAATACAGTTTTTTGGAATTGGATATATTCTCCCTAAACATATATTGAAACTGGGAACAAGCTGTTCATATCAAATGAAGGAACTGTATTCAAATTGTTTATGCAATATATTGAAACTGGGAACAAGATGCTAATATCAAATGAAGGAATTGTATTCAAATTGTTTATGCAATTATATTGGGAGAATGATCGACTTGATACCAATTTTTTGATCTGCTTGCTGCAAATACTCCTACATATATCATTAACCAGAAATAATTTTCCCAACCAGAGTCGAATTTAGGGTTTATGTACCTATCTAAATCAAACCAAAGCGTAAAATGGATGCTAGCTAGCTCAATTACAAACTTAAAAACTCTATCAATGAATATGATTGTAAGTCGTAACTAACATCCATTCTACACTTTGGTTTGGTTCGGATTGGTACATAGAGTTTATATATACAAGCAAATTACAAACTTACAATCACCAATATCAACTACGAGTCTACGACTAGTATATATCATCGATTAAATGAAAAAGAGTAAGGTCATTATAATATTCATTAACATAGACTCAGATTGTTTTCTTTACAAAAGCAATGTTAATGTTTTACTAAATTAACACGGATGACTATGCATGTTTTAATTGGAGTACAATCGCACCTTTGGCACTGTTGTTCCCCATCAAAATTTGTGGTAAACCATATAGAATGAGGCAAAGAATTTCTCTAATCTAGAAAAATTATACTTGATTATATTATGACACCATAGTATTGTGAAAGTATTAGTTGGCGTATTAAGTGGGAGATGAAGAATAAATACCTTAGTGGAGTAGTGGTGCTGCCAGAAAAAGACGACCTTCTTCAAAGCGATCATGGTCAATGCACCCAATGATGGATGACCGGCAACAATGAGATCCTTAAAGCGTCCCCCTGCTGAAAGCGCATCAGCTAATGGAAGCTGACCAAAACAACCGTTAGTTAATGAAAAGAAAAGAAAAGGAAAAAAAGAAGCCAAAGTAGTGCGTTCTGCTGATAACGCTTCCTGCAGAGTACGTTCAGACCTGAAGCATAAAACTCGACCAGTGGGGAACTTCTTCAAATGCACTTTAATTGGTTTTGATTCCTTCACCCGCTGCTCTTGCACAAGGACAGGACGTATGTGAGCCTACAAAACAAAAATAGCAGCCCAATGTTACACCAATATATAAATTCATATAATAAAGCGGTAGACAAAACTAAAGTAACCCATAAGAACAGTAAAAGAATAAACAAGATACCTCCAATTGTCGATGCTCCACTAAATGACCCTCAAGACCATTGTGCAGCTTCACGTCACGACGTGCAGTTCTTGGTGGGTTCCTCCTCAATGGCTCCACTGGGCTAGCAGCAACTGCTATTTCAGATTCAGACTGAGCCTGAATAAAAGAATTTACAAGGGGATTATAATCCTAAAAAGGAAAAGAGAGAAATCAAAAGGGAAAAAATCACATTCATGAACAGACCCACCACCACAACTGACCAAATCTCAGAATAAATCACCATAAACCAACACAATCAGAAGGAAACCCCTAAATACCCTCACATCATACCAAACGCTACACCCAAGAGAAAATCACAATAATCACAAAAGCAATGTCAATGTTTTACTAAATTAACACGGATGACTTTGCTTGTTTTAATTGGAGTACAATCGCACCTTTTGCACTGTTGTCCCCATCAAAATTTGTGGTAAACCATATAGAATGAGGAAAAGAATTTCTCTAATCTAGAAAAATTATACTTGATTATATTATGACACCATAGTATTGTAAAAGTATTAGTTGGCGTATTAAGTGGGAGATGAAGAATAAATACCTTAGTGGAGCAGTGGTGCTGCCAGAAAAAGACGACCTTCTTCAAAGCGATCATGGTCAATGCACCCAATGATGGATGACCGGCAACAATGAGATCCTTAAAGCGGCCCCCTGCTGAAAGCGCATCAGCTAATGGAAGCTGACCAAAACAACCGTTAGTTAATGAAAAGAAAAAAAAAGGAAAAAAAGAAGCCAAAGTAGTGCGTTCTGCTGATAACGCTTCCTGCAGAGTACGTTCAGACCTGAAGCATAAAACTCGACCAGTGGGGAACTTCTTCAAATGCACTTTAATAGGTTTTGATTCCTTCACCCGCTGCTCTTGCACAAGGACAGGACGTATGTGAGCCTACAAAACAAAAATAGCAGCACAATGTTACACCAATATATAAATTCATATAATAAAGCGGTAGACAAAACTAAAGTAACCCATAAGAACAGTAAAAGAATAAACAAGATACCCCCAATTGTCGATGCTCCACTAAATGACCCTCAAGACCATTGTGCAGCTTCACGTCACGACGTGCAGTTCATGGTGGGTTCCTCCTCAATGGCTCCACTGGGCTAGCAGCAACTGCTATTTCAGATTCAGACTGAGCCTGAATAAAAGAATTTACAAGGGGATTATAATCCTAAAAAGGAAAAGAGAGAAATCAAAAGGGAAAAAATCACATTCATGAACAGACCCACCACCACAACTGACCAAATCTCAGAATAAATCACCATAAACCAACACAATCAGAAGGAAACCCCTAAATACCCTCACATCATACCAAACGCTACACCCAAGAGAAAATCACAATAATCACAAAAGCAATGTTAATGTTTTACTAAATTAACACGGATGACTTTGCTTGTTTTAATTGGAGTACAATCGCACCTTTTGCACTGTTGTCCCCATCAAAATTTGTGGTAAACCATATAGAATGAGGCAAAGAATTTCTCTAATCTAGAAAAATTATACTTGATTATATTATGACACCATAGTATTGTAAAAGTATTAGTTGGCGTATTAAGTGGGAGATGAAGAATAAATACCTTAGTGGAGCAGTGGTGCTGCCAGAAAAAGCCGACCTTCTTCAAAGCGATCATGGTCAATGCACCCAATGATGGATGACCGGCAACAATGAGATCCTTAAAGCGGCCCCCTGCTGAAAGCGCATCAGCTAATGGAAGCTGACCAAAACAACCGTCAGTTAATGAAAAGAAAAGAAAAGGAAAAAAAAGAAGCCAAAGTAGTTTTATACAAATTATAACTCACCAAAGTAGTGCGTTCTGCTGATAACGCTTCCTGCAGAGTACGTTCAGACCTGAAGCATAAAACTCGACCAGTGGGGAACTTCTTCAAATGCACTTTAATAGGTTTTGATTCCTTCACCCGCTGCTCTTGCACAAGGACAGGACGTATGTGAGCCTACAAAACAAAAATAGCAGCACAATGTTACACCAATATATAAATTCATATAATAAAGCGGTAGACAAAACTAAAGTAACCCATAAGAACAGTAAAAGAATAAACAAGATACCCCCAATTGTCGATGCTCCACTAAATGACCCTCAAGACCATTGTGCAGCTTCACGTCACGACGTGCAGTTCTTGGTGGGTTCCTCCTCAATGGCTCCACTGGGCTAGCAGCAACTGCTATTTCAGATTCAGACTGAGCCTGAATAAAAGAATTTACAAGGGGATTATAATCCTAAAAAGGAAAAGAGAGAAATCAAAAGGGAAAAAATCACATTCATGAACAGACCCACCACCACAACTGACCAAATCTCAGAATAAATCACCATAAACCAACACAATCAGAAGGAAACCCCTAAATACCCTCACATCATACCAAACGCTACACCCAAGAGAAAATCACAATAATCACAAAAGCAATGTTAATGTTTTACTAAATTAACACGGATGACTTTGCTTGTTTTAATTGGAGGACAATCGCACCTTTTGCACTGTTGTTCCCCATCAAAATTTCTGGTAAACCATATAGAATGAGGCAAAGAATTTCTCTAATCTAGAAAAATTATACTTGATTATATTATGACACCATAGTATTGTAAAAGTATTAGTTGGCGTATTAAGTGGGAGATGAAGAATAAATACCTTAGTGGAGCAGTGGTGCTGCCAGAAAAAGCCGACCTTCTTCAAAGCGATCATGGTCAATGCACCCAATGATGGATGACCGGCAACAATGAGATCCTTAAAGCGGCCCCCTGCTGAAAGCGCATCAGCTAATGGAAGCTGACCAAAACAACCGTCAATTATTTATTTTTACACCAATTGTTGTCGTTGTCGTAAAATGCATGTAAAAAGAATTATATTTGGTTAAGGAAACTACTAATGATATAATTAATTGGTAATAAAGATTACTTAACTAATACTAATTTTGCGAACTTAGGTTAGAAGGTTTTTGTTTTTAATAAGGAAAAAACGTAATTTTCAATTGTGTAATTGTCCTTTAATAACAAGCATTAATTCACTAATAATAAAATTAATTAGTAATATATACTATTTAACTAAAAGTAATTGGGTCAACCTAGGATAGAAGGTTCTTTTAATTTTTTTTGAAAAAGGAAAAATCATAATTGTCAAGTGTCAATTGATAATCAAACATTAATTGGCTTTATTGTTTTCACTATCTTTATTGTTTTCAATTCAATTAGTAGTTTGTGTT
>BDJD01003992.1:35541-70038 GCA_002564525.1 Rosa multiflora
TTGACTTAATCCCCTATTCTATAACTTGCACCTCTTGCACTTGAGGGTGGCTTCAATGCTAACATTTTCTTAAAAATTTCCTTATTTGGATCTGGTCCAGACTACAAGCATCCCATAGTCTCACAAAATAAATAAATAAAGACATTGATAATTTGTAGTATGTTTTATGAAGAAGTTACAGTTTGGGTTTCCTTTTCCAATCCTCTGCCTTAGAGTTTTTTAATTTTAATTTTAATTTTTTATTTTTAAAAATAAAATCTTTTGCCCACCCCACCTTAAAATTGAACCCATGATCTTTACAATGTTGGAATTATAACTTACCAACAGATTATAGCTCACCAACTATCCTCTACCTAGGCCTCTTTTGGTTTGAGGAAAAATGAGAGTAATTCATTTATCTTTCCCATATATAAGAAGGGAAATGAAACTTCCGAAGAACTTTCCATTCCAATGTTTGATAACATGTGAAAATTTTTCCGGAAAGTTGTTAAAAAAATTTATCATTAATGCAATAAAATAATCTATTGTGAGTAATAAATGCAAGGAAAAAAGGAGAGAAATGATTCCTTTAGTGGATGGAAGGAACTATTTTCCCTCATATTTTCCTTTGGAGAAATTTTAAATACACACCCCTAATCACTTAATACACATCCCTATTATTTTATATTTCAAATTAAAGCTATGCAATCTGCATTGCAAGAAATTATGAGTCTTTTCTTTCCATTTTTAGTGCTATAATGTAATATTATCCTTCACAGCATCGTTTGATAGGCAGGTCCAACTTTGGGGATGCTCTTATTCCCAAACTCATTGTTCTTTAGTTACTGTTGACTGTTTGTTCAGATTGTGAGCTTTTTTCTCTCTGGGTGACATGAGCAAGATGGAGTGTTTGTACACCATAAATTATATATTTACTTCAAAGTTTGCCAAATTTGTAGCAGATGTGCAACGGTCAACACAGTACCAAACATCCTGTAGTAGTTCTAAACTTCCGTTGCATGGAAGTGGGGTTTTAGCTTCACAATCATCCAACCATCGCATTGGAAGGAAAAGGAATCATATTTCTGATATCCCAGCTTCTGTGAGTTTGGAGGCAAGCCGCAAAGAATTTGTTTTTCCAAAGTTAACTACCAGCCCTCTTCGTAGGTTTCAGTTAATTGATTCCGATTCTGATGATCCTTCAGTCAGTCATAGTGTTAGTAGGGTTACTTCTAAGGTTGACTCATCATCAAAGAAGCAACACACAAACCCTGGTCATTCTGCAACTACTAGTGGTACCACTACTACAAAAATTGAATCAGACGACGGCTAAAAACCGTCGTCTGATACGGAGGCAAAGCGTCGTCTATCGAGGCGCTGTTTGATGAAGATCGATTGTAGGGAACCGTCGTGTGGGGCTCGGCAGCATGGCGCGCAGCATGCTGGCAGCCTGTCGACAGCATTAGCTGTTGCGTGACTATTCTTCAGACGACAGGCGACTTTAGAAACTGTTGTGTGAAGGCAATTCAGAGGTCGCTTTATTTTATGCCCGTTGTGTGTCTTTCATTCAGACGACAGTTTTTCAAAATATCCATTATCTATTTTACATTCAGACGACAGTTTTTATTTTTGGGTCATTGTGACTATTGTGCACATACGATAGTTTTTTTGTGGTTATTGTTGTCCTAATAGAATGATTCAATGCATTATATTTGCTGGATGTGGAATCAAAAAATATCAAATTAACTGATCAATATATATATATATATATATATATATATATAAAGAAGAAATTGTTATAATTCACATCAAGCACAAAAATGGATTGTGCAAAGTTAATCTTTTATCCCCATAAGGAGTACATCTAATAGTACTCTCCTAGCAAAATACATCCAGAAATTTACTTGTGTCTAGCTTTGCTGCTCTCATGGCCTCATTGGAGTCTAGCTTTGGAAGTTTCCAAGCACTAACTCTGTAGGATTGCGAGTAATACCCTGATCCTCTGAGATATCCATAACCCAATATCTTTAAGTTGCTTGCTTCTTGAAGCATCTTGTTGGTTCATGGATTACAAGCTCTGGAATCAAACAATAGTCCACATCGCGACTAGCAAGTGTAGCATACATAGATATGAAACCTGCAACATGAATATATATGTGCTATGTACAACTGCAAGCAGTCAACAACAAAATCAGCATGACACAACCAAATTCATTTAGCATCCAATGTGGTACAAAAATATATTGACGAAGCTGCATACGTACTCTAGTTCATAATCCACAAGTTAACGACATATGAGGTTGATATGATTGTCAATTCAATGACGTTAAAGCAGCAACAGTGTATTTATAACTAAAGATGTACAGGCCACAACAATTGAAAGACCAAAGAGACAGAAAATTACCATTGCATTTGAAGGAAGTACAAGACCTCTGGGTTTTAGCCAGCGATCTGTGGCTGTAATGACACTTCCAACCACACTCTGTTGAAAAGTAAGCATGTCAACAAAATAATTTTGAACCATATATGCCCATGTATATATTCTGAGGCACAATTATAAACTAGCAGTAATTGTACAATCCAATAACTACATATTATAAATTAATGATAAACAGAAACCTTGATGAATTCAGCATAATCAAAGCAGACAAAAGGTAGAGTTTGTGTCGGGGGAACAACGAAAACTGAAAACAAAAGCCAGTTATCTTTTCTACTTCTAACTACATTGGAGAGCTTAAAATTAAATTTTATCTTTTCTAAATGGCCTATAGTATCTCACATAAGCTCCAGCTAGTTATCTCACATATTAAGCTTCAAGAACTAAATCACAAACACCCACACAGAGCAATTACCTGCAGTGTCCCACAATCTAAGGTTAACTGTGCATCCGCCACCAAATTAGCACTGATGTTGTCAAACACTGTAGGCACATAATCCTATAACAAAATTTGGAGAAAGAAAACAGAATAAATATGTCATAAATTAATGAAATAAATTGAACATAATAGTTATCAATTATGACAAAATCAACACCTTTCTTTTTACAGTGGGGAAGCTATTGCTGGTATAAGAGATTAGCATGGAATTTTTTCCAATAGCTCCATCCCAATAGTTACACACTTTATGAATCTATCTCTGCAACTTTGCTTCCTTTTACATTCACCCTTTTAGCTAAGTAAGCTCCTCTATGCTCATTCCATGATCTAGTTTGACCCAATTTGCTCTCCCTCCCTCCCTTAGTTTTCTACTTAAATTAGAGCCAAGACAAACACAGTAAGAGCAAACACTAAGTGCTTCAATTACAAATACAAAACTACACACAGACACAGCTAACTGAACTTAAGTAATTATCAAATGCACAAAACAACATGACAGTTTATCAAAGCTAGCACCTTTGGATAGTGTAGAGGTCCTGCAAATAAAAACAGAAGTATCACAACTCTACAACCCCCTCTAACTGAAGAAATCACATTGAGTGCTGCTTTGAAGCCAATCAAAAAATTTGTATGCCCTCAAATTTAAAATTACAACAAGCAACTCCAACATATGCCTCCTCCATTACAGAAAAATTTATCAAATTCAATCAATTCAAGTCGCAAGAATGCTTACCATTAATGATGTTTACAGCACGACATATATCATCCAGCGATGGTGCAAAGCAGTAGTCTCTGGTAGGGATCACCAGATGGCTAATGCCATTGGACTGCAAAATTTAAGCAAAAAGTTGAAAATAAGGAGGTGCCAAATAAAACGCCAGCAAGCATACCGTATGGAGTGTATGTGAAACTAACCTGATAAAGAGATGTTGGAACCAGTCTCATATGGCTCATTAAGTGTGATGACTCCACGAATTCCGACCTCCTTTAAGTGAGGCACCTAACAATCAGTGTTCTAAAACTCGGCCGCCCAGGCCGCCTAGGCACCGCCTAGGCGCTGGGCGGCAGCTCTCCGAGTCGACTAATGCCAAATCGGCTCTGTTGGGCGGATGTGAGTTTGGCGGCCGCCTAAGTGGCCTAGGCGGGCGACTGGGCGCCTGGGCGGGGGTAGTTGGGCGCTAGGCGGCCTTTCTAGGCGGATATGCAGGTTGTTTTATGCAGGTTGACGGCTCACGGAGGCGGATATAAAGGTTGTTTCATGGAGGTTGACGTCTTGCAGAGAGAGAATGGAGGAGACGACTCTGATCATATGGAGGTTGTTTCATGGAGGTCTACTGGTCTTCGTTATGGTTTCCGGTTCTTCTGCGTGGTTATTGATTGAAGAATGAAAAAACTGATGAAGAGAGAAGGTGGAGATGGCGGCTACTGGTTTCACAAAGGAGAGAGAGAGAGACAAATTCAATCAATTCAAGTCGCAAGAATGCTTACCATTAATGATGTTTACAGCACGACATATATCATTCAACGATGGTGCAAAGCAGTAGTCTCTGGTAGCGATCACCAGATGGCTAATGCCATTGGACTGCAAAATTTAAGCAAAAAGTTGAAAATAAGGAGGTGCCAAATAAAACGCCAGCAAGCATACCGTATGGAGTGTATGTGAAACTAACCTGATAAAGAGATGTTGGAACCAGTCTCATATGGCTCATTAAGTGTGATGACTCCACGAATTCCGACCTCCTTTAAGTGAGGCACCTAACAATACAAAACGAAAACAGAATTGTTAGAATTTAAACAAAATCTAGATAGTCCAACATTTCACACACATAAAGACCGACATAAAATTAAACTAAATAAGATGTTGCAGGTCTAATACAAAAGAACAGCAGTTTAATCAACAGAACACCTCATCAGTCACATAACACACTCAGCATGCAAAAGCCACATACATTTCATACCCAAAAAATTCGGTTTATTCACAAGTAGCACATCTCCATTACATGTCCAATCGACTAATAAGCAAAAGATTTTCACAATAACATCAGCTAACCCATGTATAAAGCTCCCATATTTACAAAGCAATTCACAATTGCAGAAAAAGCATTAGAGAAATAAATTCACATTCGATCAAAATTCAAATCAACGATACACAAAAAACTATGAGAAAGAGCATATTGTACCTCACCACTTAGCTTGAACCTTATTCCTGATAACATTGTAAAGCAGAGTCGGGTAAAATAGCGCACGAGTCCCCGCGCTGATCAAGACCCGTTTCCCATCCGAACCCACGATGCCCCTGCCATCACTTCCATGCCCTGAATCCACTTCCTCTCAACCTTCCCCACCTTTCAATTCCTCAATATACATAGCGCCCCATGAAATCAAATATTCAAATCTGCTTCTCATTATCATCACCCCATGTATATACATATAAACAAAAATTTAAGCAACCATAAGATAATTAAACAAAATCAACGTGAAGGAACATAATCAAACATATTCACAGATTATTAAAAAGCCAAAAGCTTAGCCCATGATAATTACAACAAAAAGATCAAAACTTGAGAGGACCCAAGTGAAAGAAAATACGGAAGTGGGGAACCCATAGTGCCCCAACCTCTTGAACATGCCCTGCAATCTGTTGCCAATCCGAAACTTTATCAAAGAAATCACTCTAGCAAACAAATAAATAAATAATAAATAAAGTTTCATGCCATCGAGTGGAATTGGCATCAAGCCACCCACAAAAATTCCAGGGTAGAATAAGTATATGCCCAATTGAAACTATGATATATTACAAGCCATTGCTCTGCTAGAGGTCTCTCACACCAACACTTGCTCAAGTGGTGATAACTGATGAATTCCAAAACGACATGAAGGCAGGAAGGAGGAGCCAAAAGGGAAGCTATAAGTTTTGAATGGTAGGCCATAACACACAACATAGCTTATTGGATGGTAGCGGTGGAGGAGAAATGAGAATGGAGATGGTGAAATGAAATTGGGGATGGAGATGGAGTGGGTCAGACCAATGTGATAGACCGACCACCACCGTTCTGATAGGCCCGAGTGGATGTCTCAGTTCGCTTCATATCAACCTTAACAGCCAAAATAACCCAACCACAACAACAAAACCAACATACTCACAATCACATAACACCACCTATCCCCCTCGCCCCCCACCCCAAAGAAATTGAAAACGATTTTGAAGAGAATCGAGACCCAGTTACATAATCGAAGACAATCAACCAAAAGAAATGATTTTGATACCTGAGGCGACGGGAACAAGTTCGGCTAAACTGGCCAGCGGTTCTTCGCTCCAAGGGAATCGGCTCGATCTGGAGAGGCTCAATCTCAGTTCACCGGCTCAATCCAATTCGCAGAGAGATGAGATTGGTTAGAGAGAAGAATAGGGTTTAGGAGTGTGAACTTTCTGCTAGAGAGTGAGGATTTTCGTTTTGGTATGGGTCTGTCGAGATAGAGAGAAGAATTAATGAGGGTTTGGCAGAGTGAGGTTTAGGGTAGAGGGTGAGGATTCTAGTTTTCGTCTGGGTCTGTCGACAGTGAGGTGACCAAGAGGAGGGCTTTGTTTTTGGGTGTGTCAATCGACAGTGAGACAAGTCAATTAAGATAGAGCGAGGCGCTAGCTGTCGAGAGAGGGTTTTGCTATTTTGTAATGGTTTTTTGCTCCAAGTACGTGTTAGGGTTTCAGCTAGATTTGTGAGGCCCTAATATATGCCCTATCAATTTGGAAAAGGACTCACACAACAGATTTGTGTAAGAAGGTGGTCTGAATGAAGCCATTTAAATTTGGGGGTTGTATCCTATTAATTGGACTTCCCTCCTTCGGGAGTTGGAGAAAAATTGTGGCGTGGGAAATCTCCCTCCTTCAGCCAAACATACTGATCACACCACAGTTTTATTATTTTTCGTCGTCGGATTAATACATGTTAGGGGGAAATTTGGGGTTTCAGATGGGGTTTGGCACCACTTACATGGTGGGAAAGTTGCCGCTTAATTTTTTAAGCGTCACACAACGGTTTTTTCCTTAAACGCCGTCTGAACTAATTCACAAGTCCATATCAGACGACAAATTTTGAAAAAACGATGTCTGAAAAAATAAAAATCAATCAGACGACGGAAAATTATGATACGTCGTGTGAGAGGCGTCGTCTGATTGAGTTTTTGTAGTAGTGATATCACTTTACTCCTATTTTTTAGTTAATTTCCTTTTTTGTTCTAAGAGTTATGATTAATCAATTATATTTTCTAATATAAAACTCCCATTTTTTAGTTAATTTCCATTTTTAATTTTTAATTTTGATGTTTTATATATATTCTGCTTTTTATCATGTTAACTGATGAGGCTCTATGTGTGCATATGTTGGGAAATGACAAAGGAGTCTAAATATTCTATTTTTTCGGCACCATCATATTTAGAGTTTTCTATTAATAGCTTGGACATATAGGGTATGTTTTAGACATGCAGAACAATGATTGGTACTAGATATTGATTCTAATTAGTTTCCAAACAGAGAAAGCTGCACATGAAGTTGAGCTTGTTGGAGGATCTTTTTCATCATCATTGCATACATATAGAAGGTTATATCACAATTAAAGGAAACATATATTATAAAGAATCGACAAGCCAACCAATAATATGCAATTAGCATTTGTTAGGTAACGATGTTACCTTCCTCAATTGTCAAAGAACAAGATATGACCCAACTGGTATAAATTTTTAAACAAGTATAGATCTCCATTGACATGGAAACTTTCCAAAAAGTACAGCCTGCTAATATAGACTCTTCCAAAAAGTACAGCCTGCTAATATAGACTCACCAATTGGAAACGTATCCATAACTTTTGTCTTTGTAAGATTCTAATGATTTGTATTTATCACCATTTTCTGTAAAAACAATATAGCTGAAGAAGAAGGTACTAGGCTTAGATTTCAAATGTACAAGTACTAGGCTCAGATTGAGGCCCATGTGCTATTTCATGAAGCAATACTTGAACCCTAAAAATATTTGCTGTCAACTAGTTCAGGCCTTCACATGGGAGGAAAATTTACTATGCCAATGGCTCAAGATAAAAAACTTGCTCCAGTATTGACTAACAATGTGTCAATGTTGACCTAGCTCCAAGGGTGGCTATTAACGATGATAATCATTCAATCTATTGTGTGTGTGTCATGTCCCGAATCTTGGATAAAAAAATTTAAAATCTGAAACATACTCAATCATATGTCCAGAAAAATATGTGAATTTTTTTAATTTAAACTAAGTAACAAAACAACCGAGCTCACAAATGTCAATACCGACTCGTTCTCTAGAATCACATATTACATCATCACGTGTTTACATAAACTCGAAAGCATCAAAGTAAATGTAAACGCTCACCAGGAGCATACTACAAGCAGTAGTAAATAAAATAAACAAAATAGGTTCTAAACCTAATACTGTTGCAACAACAAGCGGCCTCAACCCTGGTTAATCTGACCTGCAGGAAAAACCCCTATACCATGGAATAGTGCACCGGGTTGCAACAGCAAACCTTGTAAGCTTTTTAAGCTCGTATGAGTAAACTCAAATAAAATTACTCAAACAACGCATGCTTATAATTTCTCAACTCATGAGGTAAATTAAAGGAACAACATTTAACTCTACAAAACATTACCGAACTTACAATCACACAAGGTAAAAATTAGTAATCCCTGCATAGAAATATAGTTCAGGAGATCACCTAAAATCACACAATTCAAATCATAGCAACTCCTGCATAAAGTTTAGTTCAGGAGATTACATTAAAATCACACAATTCAAATGAAAAAAGGGAAAGTAAATAAGAAAATCAAACGACTCACGCTGGAGCTAAGAATCACCCTTTTAACTTCATTAAAACAATCATATAAAATGATTCATATTCAAACTCGACATCCTTACCTCTTAAGGATAACATACATCACTAAAGTGACAAAATCATATTACTGTAACTCACTATTTAAATATGAAATCAAGTCCCTCCTCAGACAAATAAAAGAAAGAATACACCTCAAACTTTCTTTTAAAACACGTACTCATGAGTCACAAGTAACCTGCTTGTTACTCCCCATGACATACAATGACAAACAGACTAGAGGTCTAACTGAATCATAACAATATCCCGGCCAAGGGCATGGTTCCTATAACCCACCCTCAATCACTACTGTGAACCTCGATCCGTAGACCAAAACATTTAAAAAGGCACTCACGACTCAAAATGTTACACAACCTCACATGCTCTTCAAAACCATATAATTGACTGCAACAAAATATTGATTTCAAATCTCAACTCCAATCTCTGAAAACAATATAGAAATCAATATCCAAAATATTGTTTTCACATCTTAAACCACCGGCATAAATTGATACATAAAACTCTCAAATAAGAAAATAATATAATTATTTCCATCCCAACTCATTTATTTCCGTACAAAATCACATCACAACACATATTAATTCCACCTCAATTCACAACTGCACCAACACACACACACACACATATGTAGTCATCCGCTCAAGAATGCTACTAATACCAACTATTGTCACGCCCCTGATTTTACACACATGAAAATCGATATATATAATCCCATAATTATATATGCGTGAACGTTCAGCCATCAATACAAAATACCTAGAAACTTTTTTCCTTTTAACCCAAGTACATATTGATGCCATAAACCCATTATGTCAATATTGACCCGCTCCACAGAGTCATATATTACAATGCATACAAATTAAATTGCCAACAACAAAATAAAAAGTAAATGCTCCTCAGAGCTAACTACACAACGGAAGTCCTTATCAACGGTAAAGTCACAACAATGGCTTCCTACCGTAAAGCTGCAAAAGCGCTACCTCAGCTTCAGCCCCGATTATCCTGACCTACAAGATTAACCTCTACACCGTTTGAATGGTGCACCGGGTTGCCACACAACAAACCTTGTAAGCTTTTGAAGCCCATATAAGTAAACTCAAAACCACAAAGAAAAACCCATTTTTAAGTCACCTCAACCTATACATGTTATGCACATATCTCACGCCTACGGCCATCAATTCCATAACCTTGCATATCGTGTCTACATAAGTTAACTGGTGACTAAAGCCTCATGCTCAGATTCTCAACTAGCGTCCCATTACACAAATTCAATCAAACAAGATTTCCTCAAGCAATGTTTGACGCCAATCTAACGCATTACGGCGAATTCCAAATCACACTCATTCCCTCCCCCCGTAGGAGCTTTTGTCATCAACATTACATCAAAGGTGAAAAACAATAAATCACCTTCCTATCCTTACCACAGAGTACAATTCGTCACCACTATGGCTCTTAAGATAAATCAAACCATCAATCAATACAATCAAGAAGAAACAAAGCAATCACATTTCAAAACAAGCAAAACAATTCATAGTAATCCCTGCATATAATTTAGTTCAGGAGATCACATTAAGTCAAGCAATTCAAATCATAGTAATCATCGTAATTCCACACTCTGACGTCTGAGGTAGCCCCCAGTAGTCTTCTCGATTATTTGTTAACTTAATGACCATTCAGCTCTGTTACCGAGCAGTCATCACACTGATCATCGCACAGATTCCACCTGTCATCACACAGATATTCATCATCCTACTGATCATCACACATATAACGATCATCCAACTAATCATTACACAGATATCGCCGGTTATTACATAGGTAACGATCATCCAACTAATCATCACACAGATATCGCTGGTCATCACATAGATAGCGATCATCACATAGATTCATTGCTAGTCATCACACAGATAACAATCATCATATATATATATATATTCCTACACAAGCTTTACATGACAATCATCACAAAGATTCATCATACTGATGTCATCGATTCATCACACAGATATTCCTACACAAGCTACCATACCTTAAATCTCACTTAAGACGATCATATTAGACCGATGGTATCTCAACACATGATATCCTCCAATCACAACTCAATACACAATTTCATCAGTCATCACACAGATAGTAATCATCAAACTCATCAAACAGATTCCACCAATACATATATATATATATATATATATATCCCGCATATATATATATATATATATACATGATCATCCACTTAGGAATGCCACTAATACCACTATTATCACAGTTAATCCCATAATTCCAAGACAATATGGTAACTAGGCTCATAACGAATATCGTGAGATTTACTCACCTTGGAATCCCGCTGCGCCTTCACACGAGAACCAAATCAAGCACAATCACTGAAATCCGTTCAACAAGTCCAACAAGCACCTGAACACATAGGGTCTTGATTTAGTGCACGAATCACAAAGAGATTAAAGTTCGAAACCCTCGTTTTGAACCCAAATCCCAAAAGTAACCCCAATTGAGGCGAAACTATATTCGAGACCTCCCTAAGTCTCCAGAACACTTCTACGATCGATGTGTCCAAACCACAAGTCGATCGGAAGCTCGAATCCTCACGGACCAAATAAATCAACCGGTATGAAACCGTAAAAATCATAACAAATCCATTCGAACTCCAAAATTTGGGTATTATATATCGAAACGCTCGTATCAATGAGTAGAACATATATAATACCAAAAACAATTCCCTACATGGCCGGAAAGCCACCAGAACTCCGCCACAGGCGGTGGCGCACCACCGCCGGCCAAAACTCATTATTTCCCAAAACTCCCAACATAAAAAAGTTTCATCTAAGCATGCTTGTGAATTTTCATAACTAGCTCGAAGTCAGAAAACAAGCATAAATGATCGAAAACTACCTCATAAGCCGTGGATTACTGTTCAATCTGAGTTGAACCAAGTTTCACGTGAATTGATCCAAACAACCACCAAGGATCGATCAAGGAGGCTGCTCTGAGCTCCCCAAGCTCGGTTTGAAGCCTCGTCGACGTCGGAGATCGGAGAACCGATTGGGTTCGAAATCCTCAAACTTCGCAGCCTTCTATCGCTGCCAACACAGAGAATCGCCGTAAGAGGATGCCAGAGGGACTACCGGAGCAAGGTGGAGAACCGATCTAGAGAGTTTCACCGGTAGAGGTCGCCGGAGTTGGCAGGAAAAGCCTGGTCGGATCCGCCGGTTCCGGGTCGGGTCAGTCGGATATTTTCGTTTCTGAATGTGCAGCCGAGAGAGAAGAGAGAGAGAAAAGGATATCAGTTTCCGGAAATGGAAACCAAATGAAAATAGTAAATTTCCCACTTGGGAAACTTCTATTTATACTAAAATGGAAACTTTTTCCAATGACAATAACTTCCTCATACGAACTCCGATTGACGCGTTCCGCATGTCCACGAACTAGTATCGACACGCTCTACGACTTTTGTGAAGGAAGTTTTTGGAGAATCCCAATGAATAAAAAGTCAACCTTTGCAACCCCCCTAAAACCATATTCTTTGAATAATTATTCTCCCGAAACACTTCCGCTCCATCCACGAGCCACGAAATCGTCCAATAATCAGAATTTAGATTCCGTAAAATCCTCGGAAAATAAATACTAATTTCCGGGGCATCATAACTATAGTTCACCAATACAAAACCTGTGAAAAAATCATTTTTATTATAAAATCTTATTTTTACTTACCCATGAACCGTAGACGATCAAGTTCATATAATCTAAAACAAATATTTATTTCCGTCATAATTTATCAAATAATTCCAAATAATAAATTAAGTAACTCCATTCATAAATGGACCTTGTGAGATTTACTCACCTTTAAATGTCGCTGCGTCTTCTCTTACAGCAGAGATAAAGTACAGAACACACTCCGTCAATTACCTAAGTAAAATAAGGTCTTAACTAAGCGTACGATGTTAAAACGAAAGCGGTTACAGTTCAAATTGAGAAATTGAACAAAAAAGTGAAGATTTCGTCAATCTAGACAAAACTTCCTCTGAGACCTCCCGAGGTCTCCGGAATATTTTTAGGATCAATTTATCAAAATTATACGACGATCCAACGGTTGGATCCTTACGGATCGTAAATCGAGAAATCTGAAACTACGTAATCCTAGCATACTTCAAATGATCACAACATGACCCCATAATATATTAACATGCTTGTATCGATGAGTAGGAGACAAATATGAAAACACAACCCCAAAAATTGGCTAGAAGCGCCACGGCAGTGGCTGAGCTTGGGCCGCCGGCAACCCTTAAATTGGGTCATGAAACCTATGCCAAAATGTTCATTTCAACATTACAACAACTTTCACAACTAGCACAAAGTCAGAATCTAAGCCATTTGGCTTAAATTTACCTCGAAAGTTCAAGAAATCAGAAAATCCTAAAATTCTGATTTCGATTGATTCTTCCTCCATGCTGCAAATTGGTTCTAGCCACTTGGAAGGATTGATATACGTTTGTTGGGCTTTCAAAGGCGACTGGTAGTGCAGCCAAAGGTGGCCGAAGGAAGGAGAAATCGCCAGCAATCGAAAACTGCAGTTTGAGTTGGATTCTCCCTTTGCTGCAACGCCTATAGGCTGGGATGGGTTGCAACACCACCCGAGATCAATGGAGGAGGAAGTGGCAGTCCAAATGTGACTGGTGGCAGGCAGATTGGGATTGGTGGATGGACGACAGAGATATGGCCTGAAAATTGAATATGGGTTGGTGCGGCGGTAAGAGAGAAAAAATGGATTGGGTTTCCCAAAATAGAAACTAGGGTTTTCTGATATTTTTTTTCCAAATTTTTCTATTTATTCAAAATTAAAAACTTTTTCTAATGGCCATAACTCTTTCATACGAATGCCGATTTTTACGTTCCACATGTCCACGAACTCGTTTCGATGCTCTCTAAAACTTTCGTGAAGGAAGTTTTCACTAAATCGCAATTTATAAAAACTCAACCCTTGATCAAAGCATTCCGAGCAAATAATTGTCCGAAATTCTTCTACTTCACTAACAACTCGAGAATTCGTACAAAAGGACACTTTATTAATTCAAAGAATTTCTACGAAATTAATAACAAATTTCTGGGGTATTACAGTGTGAGTATGGATTCAGAGATTAGCGAAGAGGGGAAAGAGAGCAATGTTATGTGACTTATGTCCAGTTCGTACAAGTGGAAGTGAATTAGCACAAAGTTTTGGGCTACCATTTTCCCTCAAATCCTCAATTGTGCACCAGACCAATTGTCTGCAGAGTTAGCTAGAGGAACCAGACTCTATTGCTGCTAGAGGCATATTTGACAATGATGAACTGCCAACACTCCCAGAAGATATATAAGATCACAAAGTTGTAGAAGAGAAGAGAAGAGAAAAAAAAGAGGAAAAACCAAAGAACCCTTTGCCAATTGTGAACTTTGTCCCTCGATCTCCTGAGATGATTAACAAGTTCCAAAGTATTTCACTAAAAAAAAATTAAAAAATAAAACAAGGTTTAAAAGTTGGCGCTATCAACCCTTTATATTATCCCATTTACATTTTCGATACCTGCCAAAACCATATGTTCTACAGAAGATATTACTTATCTAGTAGCTGTAGTTGCATATTCCTGGTTTAATTTATTTGGAGAAAATTGTAGACTTGTAGTTCAGTATTTCAGTTCGTTAGTTCTTCCTTAAGAAGTTGTTGTTGTTTCTTATTGTGTTTTTTTTTTTCCTTTAGAAATTTTGACTGGTGGAATGATAACTTTATGTAACTTCTCTCTAGAACTCCCCATCACGTTTGTGCATAAATTTTTAATCATCTTCTTTATTAACTATATCTTTAAACTTGTTCCGTGAGTTAATTAAATCCTTAAAAAAATCGATCATGTAATTAAGAAGATAATTCATTCACATTATATAAAAGAAATGTAGAAATTGATAAACATATCTTATGACCACATGTCATAGAACGAGACACAATTGATAGTTATTACAAATTTTCTTCTCAATAAAACGAAGTGCCCTTGTCAAATTAATACCTCTTGGAAAAAGTTAACAAATAACATCCATTAAGATGTCTTTCATTGGTTTGTTGTTTCTATCTCTATATGACCCTTCTATGAGGAATGCTAGTGTACATACCGCCTATATCACATACCGCCAAGTATAAGCAACAACCTCATAGGTGGGGCCTGCGACATGGTAGGTCCGGCCTACGATATGCATCCGGTAGACTGACACCCGAGCTACCACGCCATGGTGGAGGTCGGCCGGTATTCCCATGCTCTCCAAAAGCCTTTAAGAGAAGTAAATATGTGTATTATGTCCCACATCAGAAATGTAGAATAGAATGAGACTTCCTTAAGCTATAAGAGGAAGTCATCCCCTTCTTGGAAAGGGATGGATCCATGATCCTTGTACTTGTATCACTACAAAGGCTACTTGGCCTCACTACTAGTGGAATCTCTAAGTGGACGTAGCCTTGCCTCAAGGGCAAAGTGAACCACTATACATGCTTGTCTCTTTCTCTCTCTCCCCATCATGATCCACACTTAGTTCCCGTTCCGTATTCTCACACAGAAACGTTGGCGCTAGAAGGAGGGTCCCTAGGTTTGGGTATGAAACTCTGACCTTGAGCAAGGGTCATGTACGGGTACCACGAGCCACCAGGTACCAAGTGCTAGTGGGTACATGATCCTTCATCATCTAAGCCTCCGATGAGCCAGCGGGTACATGATCTTCCGGGTACATTATCCTTCCTCACTCAAGCCTCCAATGAGCCAGCGGGTACATGATCCTTCCTCACTCAAGCCTCCGATGAGCCAACGGGTACATGATCCTCACCCAAGCCTCTGATGAGCCAACGGGTACATGATCCTTTCTCATCCAAGCCTCCAATGAGCCAGCGGGTACATGATCCTCCTCACCCAAGCCTCGGATGAGCCAACGGGTACATGATCCTCCTCACCCAAGCCTCGGATGAGCCAACGGGTACATGATCCTCACCCAAGCCTCCGATGAGCTAACAGGTACCTGATCCTCCGGGTACATGAGCCTTAGGGTACCATGAGCCAGCGGGTACATGATCCTCAGGGTACCATGAGTCAGCGGGTACGCGCACACCCTTTACCCTCCACTCCCAAGCTTCACTCTTCTTCAAGTCTCCGAGGAGTTAGCGGGTACCACCAAGAATCATGCACGAGCACCACCAATTGACCTACCAAGGACAAATCCCTCCCACCGAGCACATTATCAGTCCAACTATACAAGGAGGACTTTATTTTTAGGAAAAACATGGAATCTCATGTTTCAACAATTCCAATATCTTACTACTTTCGATCAGCTCCAGATAAGTTCTCACTTATGCTCTTTTACTTTGAGCTAATGCAATGCTTTACATGCTTCGTTAATAACTTATCTAAGCATGCTTACAAAATCTGATGATCTTAGTAGCATATTCACTATGCCTAAAATACTTATGTCATGCTTGGAATGTCTCCATTATTCTTAGGCATTCTTAAAAAGTGATAATTCTTACTAGCATTTCCACTACAAGTACATGTTAAACATACATGCCATAAATGCTTTAATTTAATTGCCCGTCAATTAAAATTGCTACATATATACATGTCAAATTCGCTAAATAAATACAACATGCATCTCATAAACCCTACAATCATGGGAGGTACCCTAACCGGGTTAGGAGGCTCAAGCCTTCCTTTCGATCCCATAGGATCACGGAGGCCTACAGGCCCTCATTCAACCCCATTGGGTTAAGGAGGCTCAAGCCCTCACTCTACCCCATCGGGTACGAGGCTCAAGACCTCATGTGATCCCACTAGATCACGATGCTAAAGCCCTCACTTTACCCCATCAGGTACAAGAGGCACCAAGCCCTCTCACTACCCAGCCTGGTACAAGAGAACGAGCCCTCCAACTGGTATTAGAGGCCGACACCTATACAATACCCCAACGGGTACCAAAGTCGTTGTACACGAGGCCTGCGGGCCCTTATAAATCCTCTACTCGAGCGAAGTATCCCAACAGGATAACTAAAGGGTAGCTCCCTTACATAAGCCAAGGTTCAATCCCTTGCATTATAATCCTTGCCCCAAGCAAGGTACACCCAACGGGTAAGCCAAGCACCAGTCCCTTGCTTTTTGAGTCATCTCACCTCCCGAGAGTTCTCTACTCTTGGGGGACTTATTCATACCACTTATCACAAGTGGAGGTAGTACCCGATTGGGAGTATCATTAGGCTTCACGCTCATACTTTTCGTGTTATGGTTTATTAATGGAAATATTGAAATTTTTCACCTATTGTTGATCACAACAATTAAATTTCTTTTACATCCCATTAATAAGACCATAGGACAAAACTCACACCCGCTCAACATGAGCGGGCTCAACTCTTACGTTCCCGTTACACATAAGCCAAACAATCGGGTTATGGTTTTACGTTCTGGTTAAGTAAGTTAGCGTTCCTTCCTCTAACCTATCCTTCGATACCGGAGCTTCATTCTCAGCCTTACCGACTTCGTCGAACATAACCTGAATCCAAATTCCTGTTTTACTACGTGACTTGGGGGACTTGCCGAGTAACCACACTCCTGGTCCTAACACATGTTTATCATATGCATACAACATATACATATCATTATGTACGCATCATCGCATTCATCACATATCTATGCATGATATGCACTTCGTTATACTTTCATAACCACATACATTCTAGACTTGTATGTCGTATGTCAACACTACATAATATGTGCATACATGCTATATACAACATACATCTCATACAAACATTCATGCACCTAGATGCATTTGACACCAATGTCACCTAGATTGCCCTCGCGCAATCAATATGCTATTTGTACACTCTTATTTTAATTGCAGGTACTAGCTAGATGATGGGCATCGTGGCACCAACCTGTCATGGAAACTTCACAAGACCCAGAAGAGTCCCTTCTTGCTCATGGAGTTGGGGGACTAGTATGGGTATGACGTTCAACGAGGTTATCACTCATACTTGGCGGCATCATATTTAAACTCCCCAACCAAGAAGCGCCTCTTACTCGGGGACTTGGGAGACTTGTACATACCACCTATATCACATACTGCCAAGCATAAGCAACAACCTCATCGGTGGGCCCCGCAACATGGTAGGTCCCGCCTACGATATGCATCCGGTAGACCGACACGTTAGCTACCACGCCATGGTGGAGGTCGGCCGGTATCTTTCCAGGAGGCCACCCTCCCATGCTCTCCAAAAGCCTTCAAGAGAAGTAAATATGTGTATTATGTCCCACATCGGAAATGTAGAATAGAATGAGACTTCCTTAAGCTATAAGAGGAAGTCCTCCCCTTCTTGGAAAAGGGATGGATCCATGATCCTTGTACGTGAATCACTACAAAGGCTACTTGGCCTCACTAGTAGTGGAATCGCTAAGTGGACGTAGCCTTGCCTCAAGGGCAAGGTGAACCACTATACATGCTGCTTGTCTCTCTTTCTCTCTCTCTCCCCATCATGATCCACACTTAGTTCTCGTTCCGTATGCTCACACAGAAACAGCTAGCTACGTTCCCCATTTAACTTTTCTCTCTAACCTTTCCCATTCATCAACTGACATGAGTATTTAGACAACACTCTTACCTATGACATTAATGTTTTGAAATCCCAATATACCTTTTATTTATTTTCTATATTCCTTTTTTTTTTCTCTCTCTCTTTTCTTTCTCTCACTGCTGGGTACTGAACTATTTATCATTTTTTTTCTTTCTTTCTTTTGGGTAGTTTCAAACCCAAAATTCCAAATCATCAGGCCACATGAATACATGATTGAGAGAGAGATAGTTGATAAATAATAGAATATATGAGATTACAGTTATTGTCCTTACTAAACCCAAAAATCTAATACAAACAAAAGGCTAAACAACAATGAAGTGATGAACCCAAAGTCAAATATGAGGGTCTCTGGGTTTCTCGGTGTCAACTCGTTTTTTTTTCTTCTCAAAGTTTGACTATTGGGTTTTGAAATCTGTAAGGCAAAAATTGTAGTGCCCCGAAAATTCGTTATTATTTTTTGAGAATTTTTTGGAATTAATTAGTGGTTATTAGACGGTTTCGTGGTTCGTGGATGGAGCGGAAGTGTTTCGAACGAATTGTTACTCGAAAAATATGGTTTTAGGGGGGCGTGAAGGTTGACTTTTTATATGTTGGGTTTCTCCAAAAACTTCCTTCACGAAAGTTGTAGAGCGTGTTGATACGAGTTCGTGGACATATGGAACGCAAAAATCAGAGTTCGTACTTGAAAGTTATGGTCTATGAAAGTTTCGGATATTTTTGGAAACCACTATAAACAGAACTTTCCATTTTTGGAAGTTACTATTTTCATTTTGGGGAGTTTCCTTTTTCGGAAAATTGAAAACCTCCGTTCTCTCTCTTCATCTGCGAGACCTGACCTGGACCTGCAATTCAGACCCGGACACCATTTCCATTTCCTGCGACCTTCGAGCTCCGGCCTTGAAACCTGGATAGACCTCTTTGCCTCCACCGTGCGTTCCTTCCTGTGGCATCCTATAGCGTCAATTCTCACCAATGGTGAAGCTACAAAACGGTGAAGTTAGAGGTAGTCAGACCCAATCAGTTCTCCTATCTCCGACTACGGCAGGGCTTCAAACCAAGCTTGTTGCGTTCATAGGAGCTTCCTCTATCGATCCTTGGTGGTGGTTTCGAACGATTCTCAGTCTGGAGTTGCAACTCAACGTGAACAGTAAATATTGGGCTTTGGACTGTGATGGGCTGCGATCTAGACCTAGTTGGCTTGAACCCCAGGTATTAAAGTTGCTTTACTTGGTATTCTTGGTATTTTGGACGGTTGGATTAATGTGATTTTAAGTTTTGGCTGGCGGCGGTTGTGATGGTTGTGCAACTGCCTGTGGCGGCGTTCCAGCCATGTAAGGGATAGTTTCTGGTTTTTCATATCATCTACTCGTCGATATGAGCGTTTTGATGTATAGTACGTAATTTTTGGAGTCGTATGAGTATGTTAGGGTTTTTGTGATTTCGAACCGTTCGGTTTTCGATCCGTGTGGATTCGATTGTCTGATCGACTTGTGGTTTTGATAGTGATCTTAGAAGTGTTCGGGAGACTTTGGGTTGGTTTCGAATGAAGTTTCGCCTCGATTGACGTTACTTATGGGGATTTTAGTTCAAAATGGGGGTTTCGGACTTTAATCCATTGTGATTGTGTACTAAGTTGAGACCGTATCTGATTAGGTACTTGATAAAGTATTATTGGACGGATATTTTGTGGTTGTGCTACTCTGTTCTATATAGAAGACGCATCATGATTCAGAGATGAGTAATCTCATAATGTTCATTTGTATATATATTTACGTGATATATATATATATATATATATATATATATATATATATATTCTTATTGGTTGATGGATGATTTAAGCAATATGTATGATGGGTTTCATTCTATTGTTTTGAGGCTTAACTTTTCGGGAAACATTGTGTTAGGAATTGAGAATTTCTAATCTTTGAAAAGTGTCAAGATTTGGAGTGAGTTGCTTTAATATGATTTGAACGTTTTGATCTAACGACCGAGGGTCTGAAGATCTGAAAGTCACATGTGGTGATTTCTCCTTTTGATTTAATTTAACATTTTTGGTCCAGAGCAACTTGCTTAATGTTTTGAATTTGGCGACCGGGGAGGTCAGATGATTCGGAGGTCACGGGGAGTGACATCTCCTTTTGATTTGGTTTAACATTTTGGGTGCAGAGTGACTTGCTTAATGTTTGATCTGGCGACCGGGGAGGTCTGATGATCGGAGGTCACAGGGTGACATCTCATTTTGAGAGTTGAGTAACATTTGGTCTTGAGTGACCGCTTTTAAATGTTCTCATCTAACGTCTAAGGATGTCTAAGGATTTGAGGTATATGGCGATCGGGGAGGTTTGATGATCGGAGATCACAGGGTGACATCTCATTTTGAGAGTTGAGTAACATTTGGTCCTGAGTGACCGCTTTTAAATGTTCTCATCTAACGATCGAGGAGGTCTAAGGATTTGAGGTTGCTGGGAGTGACCTTAGGCATATATATCGGGACTTCACACATTTGTCCGAGTGAGTGGTTATGATTAGTTAGAGCTCTAGTCTGTTGCCATTGTACATCATGGGGAGTAGCGGGGAGCTAATTGATGCTCATGAGTACGTGTTTTAAAAGGGAGTTTCGAGAATTCTTTATTTTAAATTTCTAAGTGGGACTTGTGCTCATATTGAATTGTCACTGTTTCAATTAATATGATTTTGTCACGGGGTGACTTTTGTTGTATTATTTGGGGAAAAGCATATTTAATTGTCAGAGTTTCCATTAATATGATTTTGTCGCATGGTGACGTTCACTGTTTTGAGTACGTGTTTTAAAAGGGAGTTTCGAGAATTCTTTATTTTAAACGTTCAAGGTGGACTTGTGTATCATATTTAATTGTCAGAGTTTCAATTATTATGATTTTGTCACGGGGTGACTTTTGTTGTTTTCTTTTGGGAAAAGAATATTGTTTTGGGAAGCATGGTATGTGTTCATTTTTCTCGAGTTGAAAGGTTTTCCTTGTTTTGGTGCGAGTTGTGTGGAATTTGTTTTGAGTTACTCATACGAGCTTTCATAAGCATACCGAGTTTGTTGTGTTGCAACCTGGTGCACTATTCGATGGTATAGAGATTAATCCTGCAAGTCAGGGTAATGATGGATGAAGCTGAGTTTCCGCTAGTTGCAGTTTTACGGTAGGAAACTAATTTTGTAACTTTACCATTATTAAAACTTCCGCTTGTAGTAAGATTTGAGGAGCATTTACTTATTATTTTGTTGTAATAATTTAATTTGTAAACTTGTGTAATATTTGACTATACGGAGCGAGTCTGTATTGACAAAGAGGGTCTAGGGTATCATTATGTACTTGGTTAAAAAATGAAAATGTTTTTCAGGTATTTTGTATTAATGGCTGAAATTGTTGTGTACCAAATTTTTGCCTTGAGCAGTGTTCTAAAAAACGGCCGCCTAGGCGGCGTTGGGCTGCAACAGGCCGACTCGAGTAATGGGTAATCGGAGGCATTGGGCAAACAGGATTTAGGCGGGCGCCTAGACGGGTTGGGCGGCGTAGGCGGCTAGGCCGTATTAGGTGTTGAAATTCATCAGAGGATTTAGATATGAGATCTTAATGATTTTCGAAGCAAATGGAATTCATCTTTACATCTACATTTGAGATCTCATTGAAACTTTGAATTCTGAAACACTTAATGACCTCATGTTTAATTGATCAAAAGATCTCAATGATCAATGCTTAGGACGATGAGGAGGAGGAGTTATCGATCTGGGATTTTGGGAAGGTAGATAGAATGAAAGAGAAGATAGATGAATTGAACTTTGTCTTTTAAAAACAGAAAAAGAAATATAAATTCTAGTAAATATAAACTCTTCTAAGTAGTTTTTTAAACTCTTTTTAAGTCTTTATATATATTTTAAATATAATTATATGATATAAAAATAAAATAAAAATTAAGAAAATAAAAACCGCCTAGACCCGCCTGACTAGCCCCTAGCGATTTTTCGAACCTTGGCCTTAAGAAATGTTAATGAGTGATGAACCAGGTGGGTTTTCTCCATAAACAAGCTAGAACATCAATGTGGATTTTAGATTCAACTGGCAGATTGTCATATAGATTATCATGAATATATCTGGTTAATTTAGAGTTTGAACTTCAAAAATGAAAAAAATAAAAAGGAGGAGAAGAAAGTTCTAGAGATAATAAAAATGAAAAAATATTTTTCTTTAATTAGGGGTAAATTCGGCAAAAAACATGTTCAGTTTTCAAAACATTAAAATCATAGCTATGAGTGTTGCCTAAATACATATGTCAGTTAAAGTTAATGAGTGGAAAATGTTGAAGGAAAAGTAAATGAGAAAGATCGCATGGATTCCTCTAAAGTGTAATACATATATGGAAATTGGCGTGCATACCACTGACTCCAAATAATATTTGTTGTCAAAGAACCTGATCGACTGACCCGAAGTAGGAGATCTACTGCCAACTGCAAACTTTGTCCCTCACCTGAAGTTTCAAGTTCCAAAGTTGGCACTATCAACCCATTAATATTAGCCAAGTTGCATTTCATTACAACAGAAGAAACCATTATGCATATGATCTGAATCATAGGCTCCTACCTCATTTCTTTTTCCCTCCATCCTTCCAGTACCTTGACTCTCTCTCTAAAATCACATCTTCTTTAAATTTGTTATGCTTTTACTTCTTCATTTCTATTATTGGGTGCAACTTCAATTGCATAAAAACATTCGATTATTTAACCTTGAGATAAGGGCTTGTACGTTAAGGTTATCACGGCTTGTTATAGTGGATTCTTAAACAAGTTAAGCTCTTAAAAAAAGGAATGAAGCATGTGAGTGTGATTGTTAGTAGTGTGAAAAAGAAAAATAATTTTGTATGTACATGTTACATGTCTCACAATACGACAAAATGAATAGACGAGTTATCACAATAACTTATCGATCTATTGAATAAAAAAACAAGTCAAGATGAGATAATAGAAAAACTTATTTATTAGTGCGTTGAGCGCATGAAAACATGTGATAATGTCTCACACTACGATAAAATGGACAGTCGAGCTATCACGATCTCTTACCTGCTGAACAAAAAAACCAGTCGAGATGAAATAATAGAAAAACTTATTTACTAGTGTGTCCATTGTAGGATGATGACTTTTACTAATTAAGCTCTATATATATAAATATATGATCTATCTCTGTGTGTGTGTCTGTAAAAGAAGTACACTTAAACAAGACTAATACTAAATAAAACATATATGTTTGTATATATAGAGTATTAAACAAACTTAATGTAAAAATTATTTAACAAGTTTTAATAATAGTTGACGCTGGCCGGACACTTATCAACCACAACTAAAAATAGAAATTAATTCAAAGCTCTTAACAACTATCGATCTAATCAATTTTAAATTTGTAAGTATACAACCAGACGATATTGATGATTAGTCGTTGATCTAATAGATTAGTAGTGGAGCCAGATGTATATTTCAGGTGACATTATCCCCTCTAACCATTTGCTTTTTCCATTTTTATGGACTCAAATCAAACCCATACTCCACATCAAACATGCAATTGATGGTTTTCTTTTATTTCTCTTCTGCACGCTGTGCTGTACATTATGTACAGATTAGGGTTTGGCGCTCGTTTTTGGATTGGCCGACTCAGGTTAATTATTAGGGTTTAGGGAATCGACCAATAGATTCGCTGCGTACTACTAAAGCGACCAATAGGGAAACCTTCAAGATATGTACATCCCAAATCATTTAATATTAGAAATTTCCCCAATGAATATTCCAATACTTACGAGCAATTAAGACAAGTGTCCTGAGCCCAATGAAGTTTATACTTGAGTAAAGGAGATTGGAAAGTTCCAAAAAGAGAGAGAGAGAGAGAGAGAGAGAGAGAGAGAGAGAGAGAGAGATAATGGCTTTTCAGAAGAGTGGAACCGAACACTATGCAACTCATTGTAATTTCCTGAAGTTTCTTCATTTTGAATTATGATGAACCTTTTTTTTTAAATTCTTTTCAAGTAGGTTTGGCTAGACTTGGAAGGGTTCTTCCTTATGAACTACAAGCATCGTCTCTATATGAGTTTTTTCCTGTAGTTAACCTTCCTTTTGCGATCGGTCTGGATTCCCTTTCTTTTTAAATCACATGACAACTAAACTTTGTATATAGTATTACGTATTGCCTATGTCTATATTGTTTTAGCTTTGAATTATCACTACTAAAAGTGCACTAAAGTTCATCAATAACAACTAAAGAATAAGTGAGTTACGCACACAAAATAAATGCGTCATATATAGACTCATATATATGCATCTTTCCACAAGTCCAATGGCCACAATATTAGGATCTTTAGTAAATATAGAACTGATATGCTAGACGTTCTGGTCTTGAGAGTGCAACACTTGAGAACCATTGAAAGTACTATAAACTTATAAATGTGCCGTATTTTACCATATTAAGTAAAAAAGAACCATCCAACGGACATCCGACTTGCTAAGAAGAAAAGATTTTTGGCTATGCCGCGCCACTGCATCACGTTATGGTATTCGATAATAGAAAACTGCCTCCTCCTTCTCCTTCTTCCTCCTCTGTCCTCTTTCACTCTCTAGGTTGGGTATCATAACTTTCTCCTCCTTCTCCACCTCCTCCTCTTTGTCCTCTTTTTTCGGCCCAGTACCTACTTGAGCAAGAGCCCATTCAAATAAAAGAGTCTTATCATATAATGTCTATAGTTCATAATGTATAGTTTACTTTAAATCCTATGTATAGTTCCATACCTTAATCAGACCAAAAGTTTATACATAATCCCAATTTTTTTTTTTTTTGGATACATTCATATCCTATAGTTCCACACCTTAATCAAACCAAAATTTTCATTATTTACTTTAAAGTTGTTTTTGAACAAAATACTCAAATTTTACAATAAACAAATGCATATAAGAATACCATCAAAACCAAGTAAAGGCCCTCTGTTATAGTTTTGCCTTCGGCCTCAGCTTCGATTGGGACGGCCCTAGCAATGGGAGAAGTCGCATATTCTGGCCCAAAAAAAATAAAGTAACATCATGGGTTGGATTTAAAGGAACTTATCTCAGCCCAATCTGTCCAGGACTCTGGACAGCCCAAAAGCCCATATTTAATACTATACAGCGCTTAATTATTAAATGATTAAGGAACCAAAGCATTGTCTTCCTTCCCTTGCATTCTTCTCCTCTTCATAATAATTCCTAAACAAATCGTAATAGTCCCACCAAAACCAAGAAACGAGGACAGCTCCCTTTAGCTTTCGGGTAATCTTTCAACCCTAAATTCATTTCCTTTTTCCCCTAAATCTTATTTCTTTTGCTTAATTATCTTCGATTTATTCTCTAATTTGCTTCGTCTTCAAGGTTTTCCGAATTGCAGGGCTTAGTATCTGAAAATCGCCATGGCTCTTGCATCTGATGAAGCTAACAGGATATGCAATCACTGGTAATCAATCTTCTAAATCAGTCTCATAATTCTGAAATATATATGAGTTGGGTTTGCATCAGTCTTGATTTTTGTCCAAGAATTCTAGGTTTTAGTTGTAACTGATTTTTAATCTGCGGTGCTGTGTGTATGATTTTAGCCAATTAATGCTAAAGTTGTGAAATTGAAAACCGATTGCCGAAATTTCGTTTAGGTGTGTAGGCAAAAGATCAGCTTAAAGATTCCCTGCTTCCTTGGTAGTGGTGAACTGTTTGTTCAATTTCGAAAGCTAAGTTATGGAGTGTAGATGTGTTGGCCAATGACTTAAGAGTTGTGTGATATGCTTGTGGAGACCGCGGCGGTGACCTTTTATGTGTCATTGATCTAACGCAAGTAATGTGCTAATGGATGATTTGTTTATGTATTTTTCAGTGAAAGAGCTACAATGGGAGAAGTCGCATATTCTGGCCCAAAAAAAATAAAGTAACATCATGGGTTGGATTTAAAGGAACTTATCTCAGCCCAATCTGTCCAGGACTCTGGACAGCCCAAAAGCCCATATTTAATACTATACAGCGCTTAATTATTAAATGATTAAGGAACCAAAGCATTGTCTTCCTTCCCTTGCATTCTTCTCCTCTTCATAATAATTCCTAAACAAATCGTAATAGTCCCACCAAAACCAAGAAACGAGGACAGCTCCCTTTAGCTTTCGGGTAATCTTTCAACCCTAAATTCATTTCCTTTTTCCCCTAAATCTTATTTCTTTTGCTTAATTATCTTCGATTTATTCTCTAATTTGCTTCGTCTTCAAGGTTTTCCGAATTGCAGGGCTTAGTATCTGAAAATCGCCATGGCTCTTGCATCTGATGAAGCTAACAGGATATGCAATCACTGGTAATCAATCTTCTAAATCAGTCTCATAATTTTGAAATATATATGAGTTGGGTTTGCATCAGTCTTGATTTTTGTCCAAGAATTCTAGGTTTTAGTTGTAACTGATTTTTAATCTGCGGTGCTGTGTGTATGATTTTAGCCAATTAATGCTAAAGTTGTGAAATTGAAAACCGATTGCCGAAATTTCGTTTAGGTGTGTAGGCAAAAGATCAGCTTAAAGATTCCCTGCTTCCTTGGTAGTGGTGAACTGTTTGTTCAATTTCGAAAGCTAAGTTATGGAGTGTAGATGTGTTGGCCAATGACTTAGAGTTGTGTGATATGCTTGTGGAGACCGCGGCGGTGACCTTTTATGTGTCATTGATCTAACGCAAGTAATGTGCTAATGGATGATTTGTTTATGTATTTTTCAGTGAAAGAGCTATCCCGTCTTTAAATATTGATTTGCATTATGCGCACTGTGTCCGCAATCTGGAAAGATGTAAAGTTTGTGGTGACATGGTTCCAAAAAAACATGCTGAGGAACATTACTTAGGCAACCATGCTCCGGTAAGTGAGTTTTTTCTTTTTTCTTTTTCGCACCCTATGCAATATTTTCTTTCTATATTGAAAGATTTTCTCTCCTGCTAATATATTAGGTGGGATTGCACACATGGTTAAATTCTTTTTGTTCGGTGTAAATTTTTCCAGAAGATACTAGTAGTCACTAGGAAGTTAAATTCCATGGTTATGCATGAGTGTATGAATTTAGTGGGTGTTGCAATTTTCTGGTGTCAAGCATTGTGTATTTTCCTCAGTCATCTTAGAATTGCTTACAACATGGGAGCAATCTGTGCACCTGACAAGATTGCTAAACCCTTATTGATGCATTATGATTTAAACAAGTCTCTGATTATAAAGAAACATTCACATGCTGTATCAAGCTATTATCAGCTTGTAAAAGAATTTATTTTTCCAAGGAATCAATCTGAAACTAAAGTTCTCAATATGCTGGAAATACACAGCCTATTGTTTATTCCTCTTCCAAGGCATGTTCAATATCTGTTATAAGTTTATATTATTAGTTGACAAATGTCCATGTAGGCCTGAACAGGCATATATATGCATCTGTGCAGTTTGTTTGTGTCTGATTTTCATTTATTTCTTTTCTTGCCAAGAGCAAAACATCTGTAGATGCATCAAATCTCAATGAAAGAAGAGAAGGACAAAAAAAAAAAAAAACAGTTTGCAGTCATCAATGATCAACTCAAAGATTGGTCAGGCCAACTCATATTGTTTGATTAGGACTGTCTTGACTTGGATGTAGACATGTGATATATCACTTAGCTGCAGTTGATTGTTACATTAATGAGATGTGTATTTGAACAGGTATCTTGTTCACTTTGTAGTGAGACAATGGAACGTGATATATTGGCAATCCACAAAGGTGAAAATTGTCCTCGAAGAATTGTCACATGCGAGTTCTGTGAGTTCCCATTGCCTGCTGTTGATCTAGCTGAGCATCAGGTAATAATTTCATTATTTGAAATGAATAGATGGCATGGTAGATGATATACATCGGCATTGATAGAGTTTTTATATCTGCATCTCTTAATAATCCAGGAAGTATGTGGCGATCGAACAGAACTTTGTCTTCATTGTAGAAGATACGTTAGACTTCGAGAAAGATATAACCATGAGATTAATTGCAATAGGGTCTCAGAAAATACCGTGGGACCTTCCAGGTTAGTTCACTATCATTTTGCTTTCATATATTAATTTAGATATTATAGTGATTCCTTATATTGTGTAATATAATAGAATATTTTGTGATGAGTGCCTGTGATTGAATTTTCTTGCTATCTTTTTGCTTAAATTATGGTCAACCATCCATGACTCATCAGTTTAGTATCTGAACTCCCCTATTCTTACATTGCTAGATGGTATTGTTTCTGTTAGAAAATAAACCAGAACTAAATCAATGGATTTTGTGCTTCTCTTACCGGATTGAAGTGCAATGGATACTTTCTTGTTTAAGCCAAACATTCTGCACCTCTATTACTAAACGACAAAGCGGTTTGAATCGAGTGAATTAAATCCTTTTTTTAAATATTTTTTTTATGGTGTCACAGTTGTTATGTTGGGTTGGTCCTTGATGAGACATTACTTTTAGAGGGGTCGGTGGTTATTTTGTTTTCCCAACCCTAGTATCCCACTTTGGGTTTCAGCGCTAGTGTTGGTATAGCTGATAATGATAATATCACACATTTTTATTTAATTGGTTGATAATTTAGTCAGTAAAGGGAAAAATAGGGCAACTGACTTTTCTATCGTTTGGTTATGGCTGTCTCTGTCTGTAGCTAGACTCATCATATTCTTTCAATTCTTCCTATTGAATTTATTTCAACGGCCATATCTTCTGTGGGCTGTTTTTTTTACCCCAAAGAAGGCTAGGCATGCGTTTACAACTTCTGCTAGACCAGACTAGTACTTTAAATTCAAGCTGACTGCATAAGTTGAATAGTCTTTGTATAAAATCTGAACTATGCCTTCAGAACAAAAGAAACCCAATCCAATTATTATCACTATGGCTTGCCGTTATCTAACTTCTGAGCTAAAAGATTTAGACTGGAATATTGGTGGGCCAAAGGGTCAAACAAGTTTGTTTTTTTTTTGCAATCCAGAAGTCTCAAAGTATAACCCTCAGGTTTGTGTTGGTAAGAGGTAGGATTCTATTGGTATGCAAACTGATCCTGGATATTCATATTCCTTTCCAATTTGGATTTATTTTGTGTAAATGTTGCTATGTAGTGTTATAGATTTCAACAAAAGAGCAAGTATGGTTGATTCTTCTAAAAAAAGAGCAAGCATGGTTGAGAGTTCTAGCTTCTGCTCTCCAACAATCTAAATTATATTTTATCTAGAATTTTATTAGAGGCTTGGTTTCCTTTCATTCCATCAAGTCACCAAAGTAATAGGAATGGAATCAATCCAATTTTATCAAGTTGGTGGGTGAATCATTGAACATCCCTGGTTGGAATGGCACAAATTGACCTTACTGTTTGTTTCCTCACCCGCTATTTGGCCCATTATTGATAAGCTGGGACAGAGAATATCTTTTCTTTTTAAGTTGTTAAAACTAGTAAACCACCCAACCATTTTAGCATTCATTGTTTGGTGTTACAGATGCCTTGTTTTAGAATTATGGTGATTGGTGGTAGTCTATTTGTGTCCTTATCTTATTTATATGTTTTTCTTTTTCTTTTGTCATGGGTATAACCCTTTGTATTTTTATCTGAAGGGATGCCAGGGAAGCTGAAAGAGGGCAAGGCCCCCAAAGAAGAAGACAGCCAAATGAGTTTTCACGGAGAGGGCTTGTGTTCACCATTGCATTAACAGGCATTGCCGTTCTATTGGGATCTCTTTTTTTCCAGAAGAAGACAGAGGGCAGTCAAGTAAATTAGCAGCTGAGGAACCAGTTTATGTAAATCTTTTCGAAGCTTGTAATTGTTTCTGTACCTTGACTTTCTGAAAATAGTACCTCTACTTTTGTAACCGTATTAAACTTCCATGAGTCGTCTTAATGCACCGACTGATTATGCTAAACTGACATGCTTTGTGCTAGTGCACCGCCTGATTAAGCTAAACATGCTTCGTGAGTTTGTGATCGATTTTCAACCTTTCAACAAGTCTAAGATTTAGGGGTGTCTCAGCAGGCTCATAGCAGTTATAGGAAGCAGTTTCAAATATAAAAGGGAAAATCGTCCGTACAGTACCTGACCTTTGCCCCATTCTAAACTTCAGTACCTCACATTCAGAAAATATCAGAATGGTACCTGAGGTTCTGACTCCGACCGAAGAATGGTACCTGGAGCCGTTAGCTTTGTTACAGAAGCTGACAGCTGACATATTTTGATAAGTAAATGACTAAATTCAGTTTACCCCCTCCAACTTAGGGGTAAATATCAAGTCAGTCCCTAAATTTTTTTTTTAATCAAGATCGTCCCTGAAGTTCTGTTTTTCATCATCCGCGTCCAAATCACAAAATTCTCTCTGATCATGACGTCACTTGCTGAGTTGGCCCCGACATGGGGCCCCACTTTTCAGTTTTTGGGCCTCACTTTAGATGAAATGTCGAAATTACCCTCCTCTGATCCTCTCCTCTCTCCTCTCTCCTCCTTCCTCCTCTCCTACATCCCACAACCCCCTTTGGGGTTACACAAATCCCTTCGCAGCTCCGCTCAACCGCCACCATGAGCACAACACTACCCTCCTCTCCTACCTCACTTCTCGCTCTCAATCTCTTCACCATCAAAACCAGTCTCCGACTATACACTCTCTTCTCTCCCTCATCTCCCAATCTCCCCAAACCCACTCTCTGTACTCTCCAGAGGCATCCCCCCACCACCTAAACCATAAAACCAGATTTCACTTCACCTTCAATTCAGTCAAGGACTCATGGTACAAACTTCGAAAAACAAACCCGTGCTTAAGAAACCACCTAGAAACTATATTCCACCAACAGAAACACAAAACAAATAAGAATTCTAATACTTAGTGATCCGAACCCAGATTCCATAGCTGAGCAAACCTACACAAAAAATAAAAGCCCAGAACCAAAGATTGAAACTTTAGCCAAAATGAAAGAAACCCAGAAGAGAAAGATCAAAGCTTTAGAAATGGGTTACCTTGAAAAATTGATTGAGGGAGTTTTTGAGGCCGGTATCCCGTTGGTGGAAGGCCAAATGGGGCTGCTTGAATTTGAGACCTTCATCTTCATCATCTTTGTCTTTGTCTTCTTGTGATTTACAACCATGGCTGCCTACACCACCACCCTGGACAACAAAATCCTACTCATCGAACACGGCTTGGCCCATGCCCAGCTCGCCGGAACCCACCTCCTCCACGTCGTCTCCACTGAAGACAAACTCGAACTTGAAGTTTAGGAATGGATTGTATGAGTCGGAATCGGGGCCATTGCCGTGTGCTGAGATGGTTTCGAGGTCGATGGAGGTCAGAGCGTCGTCGAACATGGCAGCGGAGAAGGATGAGGGAGGGAAGGGAGGCGCGTGGTCCTTAGATGCGAGCTTGCGCTTGTGGATGGAGGAGGTAGTAGAGGTGGAGGCCAAGTGGGATGGCGACGGGGACTGTGAGCTCCGTGAATGGGTGGAGACGGCGAAGTGAGAAGAAAAAGAAAAAGAAGAAGAAGAGGGGGAGGAACCGAGGAAGAGAGATGAGGAAAATATCATAGGGTAGAGGAGGGTAATTTCGACATTTCATCTAAAGTGAGGCCTAAAAACTGAAAAGTGGGGCCCCATGTCGGGGCCAACTCAGCAAGTGATGTCATGATCGGAGAGAATTTTGTGATTTGGACGCGATGATGAAAAATAGAACTTCAGGGACGATCTTGATTAAAAAAAAAATTTAGGGACTGACTTGATGTTTACCCCTAAGTTGGAGGGGGTAAACTGAATTTAGTCCATAAGTAAATGACCAATTTACCCTTTGTTTTTTTGTTTTACTTAATTTTCTTCATATAACTCCCCCTCTCTTTGACTCCCTCTCTCTCTCTCTCTCTCTCTCTAAACCTCGCTCATCCACCTGACTACAACAAACCCTAACAATGGGCTCCGATGACCTCTCCACCGTGTTCGCCTCCACTGACGATGAGAAGTACAAGTTCAAGAGGCCGGAGACCACACCGTCCATAAATATCCATCGTTGTATTCCCAAGTAAACATCAACACCAACATGATTTTCTTCCACATACTTTCACCATAGAATCCGACATTTGCCATTCACCCAAGTGAATACATGCTAAAACAACCTTCACCATCGTCACCGCATCAACCCTCACATTCTCCATTACTTTCATCGCCTCAAAAAGACCCAAAACCTCCTTATAACATCGCGTGGATTGATCTTCACAGTACCCAATTCTTTCTCCCTCTTTCTCACAGCTTCCAAATCGACTTCTAAGGTGGCAGCAATGGAAGCTAGGGCCTTCTGGAATCGTGTCGAATCGACCTGGCGATCTTCGACGCGGTCAGTGAGCTTATCGAAGGCTTTGCTCTGTTGCTGCGTTACTCACATATCAAAGATTCCACCAAACCAAATATATCTCACGCATTTCATCAATCACTTTCTGGGCACAAACCAAATCACCACAACTCGAATACATATGAACCAATTCCATTCAATGACTCCATTCAATCCAAAATCAACCAACTCTAGAAATCCAAAGAAACCCAATTGAAATCCGAACCCAATTCTTAAGAATCCCAGGTCAATTCTGTAGTGCATTTTCGAAATAACGGTTTTGCACAACCTAACCTGCAATTTGATTGAGGGTTCAACTCTTTCTCACAATTAAGGAAACTGCAATCCAATTTGCACCAACATAATCCTTGGAAGCTGCAATGCATAAATTGGAAAGGAAAATTAGGGAAACAAAATTGCTCATAGAAGATGAAACAGAGAGCCCTCAAACTTTCTCACAATTTCCTAAAAAAACTCACTTCCTGCCTCACTGTTCCAATTCAAACCCAGCAACATATTGATGGCAATTATCTCAACATCGCGTGGATTGATCTTCACAGTACCCAATTCTTTCTCCCTCTTTCTCACAGCTTCCAAATCGACTTCTAAGGTGGCAGCAATGGAAGCTAGGGCCTTCTGGAATCGTGTCGAATCGACCTGGCGATCTTCGACGCGGTCAGTGAGCTTATCGAAGGCTTTGCTCTGTTGCTGCAAGTCCTTGGAGTCCTCGATCCTATCAATTCCTTCTTCGGATCAGTGAAGGTTGGGTCCGATCTGAGAGACTGTAGTGATATTGGTGGCTCCATTGAGACCGAATTGAGATTTGGATTCAAGAGAGAGAGAGAGATGAAAGTTGATGTCGGAGTTTAGGTCGGTGAAGGCTGAATCCGATCTGAGAGACGGTGGCGAAGCCTGTGGCTCCGTTGAGACCGAGGAGAGTTGAATGAGAGAGAGAGAGAGAGAGAGAGAGAGGAACAATACGGAGAAAGAAAAAGATGATTTAGATAAAAAAAAATTGGATTAAGACATGAAAAGACGAAAATATCCTTCAATTGTCAGCTTCTGTAACGGAGCTAACGGTGTTGGCTCCAGGTACCATTATTTGGTCGGGGTCAGAACCTCAGGTACCGTTCTGATATTTTCTGAATGTGAGATATGAAGTTTAGAATGGGGCAAAGGTCAGGTACTGTACGGACGATTTTCCCAATATAAAAGGCTGCTTAGTAATTATAAACATGCTCACAAGCAAATGTCCACCAGCGACTTTGATTCGGCCTTATTTTTTGGTTAATCACTTTTAATTCATAGCTTACTGAATGCTCATCCGCTTGCAGGAACCTGCTTCAGTTTTAGTCTTCATTATTATTTTTTTCTCAAATACCAACATCTGCTCTGCAGTTGAATTATATATAGGTTAATTCCATATTATTCAAGTCACTGTATCTCTTCAAACATAAGAGAACAGTTGAATCATCGTCCTTCAACAAAGCTCTTTTTTTCCTAAACAGAGAGAGGATTATTGAATATTGGCTTTATTATATTGGTGGACAAAATCCAATTTGAATGGCCCATGGTGATCACGTGGGCAAGGCACCCCTAGGTTAATTAGGATAGGATATATATATACATATATGCCGCCAGTATTGGAGAGAGAGAGTTAACTAGGTATTGGTGTATTGGGATTTTGGGTAGAGAGTTT
>BDJD01003992.1:73025-91602 GCA_002564525.1 Rosa multiflora
AATTGACTACAATGAGGTATTTTCTCCTGTTGTTAAGCATTCTTCTATTCGTATTTTATTGGCCTTGGTTGCACAGTTTGATCTTGAGTTAGCACAGCTTGATGTAAAAACTGCTTTCTTACATGGTGAATTAAAAGAAGAGATATATATGACTCAGCCAGAAGGGTTTAAAATTGCTGGTAAAGAAAATTGGGTCTGCAAATTGCATAAATTATTGTATGGTTTGAAACAATCTCCAAGGCAGTGGTACAAGCGGTTTGATAAATTTATGTTCGGTCAGAAGTACACTCGGAGTCTTTATGATCCATGTGTTTATTTTCGCAAGCTACAGGATGGGACCTTCATTTATTTGCTCTTATATGTTGATGATATGTTAATTGCATCTAAGAGCAAGGTGGAGATAAATAAATTAAAATCACAATTGAGTGGTGAATTTGAGATGAAGGACTTGGGAGAAGCTAAAAGGATTTTGGGCATGGAAATTGAAAGAGATAAATCAAGAGGCAAAGTTTGTTTGTTAGTTGTCACAGAAGCAATATTTGAAGAAGGTACTGCATCAGTTTGGCATGAATGATAAATCTAAACCTGCCTTAAGTGTGGTGAGCAGATATATGCATAACCCAGGTAAAGGTCATTGGCAAGTAGTGAAGTGGATTCTACGGTATATTCTTGGTACTGTGGATGTTGGATTAGTTTTTCAGCAGGATAAGACGAGTCAATGTGTTGTTGGATATGTGGACTCTGATTTCGCAGGTGATTTGGATAAGTGCCGATCTACTACAGCTTATGTGTTTACTCTTGCTAGTGGACCGGTGAGTTGGAAGTCGAATTTGCAATCTACAATTGCTTTGTCGACTACAGAAGCTGAATATATGGCAGTAACAGAGGGTACAAAAGAAGTAGTTTGGCTTCGTGGTTTACTTGAGGACTTGGGAATTATTCAAGAATATGTGGATATTTTTTGTGACAGTCAAAGTGCTATTCATTTAGCAGAGAACCAAGTTACTCATGCTCGTACTAAACATATCAATGTCAAATTTCACAAGATTCGTCAGATGGTGGAGGACGGTGATGTTCAACTCCTCAAAATTGGAACTGCAGATAATCCTGCTGATATGTTGACAAAGTCAGTTCCATTGAGCAAGTTCAAGCATTGCTTGAACTTGATTGGTATTTGTAGAATTTGAAATTCCCTACGGGGATGTCGGAGCGGTGATTGGTTTTGAAGTTCTACTTTGGAGAATTTACATCAAGTAAAGCCAAGGTGGAGATTATTGAATATTGGCTTTATTATATTGGTGGACAAAATCCAATTTGAATGGCCCATGGTGATCACGTGGGCAAGGCACCCCTAGGTTAATTAGGATAGGATATATATATACATATATGCCGCCAGTATTGGAGAGAGAGAGTTAACTAGGTATTGGTGTATTGGGATTTTGGGTAGAGAGTTTATCATCAAACTCTAATTGTATTCTCTCCAAATTGATTATAGTGGAATTTCTCGCCGGCTCCGAAGTGGACGTAGCTCAATCACATTGATTGAGTGAACCACTATAAATTCTTGTGTTCTTGTGTTTTTACTTTCTTTTTCGTTGGTTGGTCGCTCATCTAGTTCCATATCAATATTGTGTTTGTTACGCTTCCGCACAACAAGGATGACATTTATGTAAGACACGATGAAGTCTTTACCACACTTAGTGGACGCTGGAATTAGTGTGTAAATAATCATCCATGATTGACCACTAAGATGCAGATAAGTTTTGTAAGTAATTATCCACATATTGACCACTAAATCCATTATCCATATATAAATATCCCCCTGAATTAGGTTAAGATCATTGCTGATATAGTAGCTTTCTCTCCCTTAGAAGGAATTTGGTTCAAGCATATTTTCAGATAAGTAAAATTTACTGCAGATTGTTTAGTCAAGATGAGACTTCGAAATTCAAACTTGTAGTCCAAGTTTCACTCAATGCTCCCAAAGTCCCAATGCTTTGATATCTGACATGGTTAGTTTGCGTTTCACCTTTTAGTTTTTGTCTTTTTTTTTTGTATGAAAGAAATTTATGTTTAACCAAAGCACAAGATTTAATTAATTCTTATTATTTTTTTCTTGTCCCAAAAATAAGAACGTCTATGGCTTCAAATTCGATTCTTTGCTCATCTTCCTATACAATTGTCAGTGTTTTCACTATTAAGGGAAAAAAAAACTCAGTATTTTCATGTTTTATTGATGCTTAGTTGCTAATTAATCTTTTATCAACCTCATCCCTTCCCACTTTTGAAGGGGCTCGAACACATGACCTCTCAAATAGGAAGCAATTATCTTATCACCCCACTAAACACACGCGCCTGCTTATTGGTCATTATTATTCATACGACGAACTAATCTTTACAAAATTTGTGCTTTCAGTTTAAATGTTTAAATTACACATAATAACTTCTTATTGTTGTATTATTACAGTTAGATAGTTAGATGATTTCGTATTCACAGTGCTTCAATGTGGTTGAATTTAGATCTAACAGTGAAAAACAACAAAGACAGTTTCCAACCGGTCATTATGACATTATTATGATGACTGATTTTCCTTCCTATTAAAATTGTCCTCCCTTTCATTAAAAAAAAAAAATACACGGTTAAAAATGAAAGTAAAAAGTTATTTGTTGCGGTATGAGAGTGATGTGCCGTGACAGACCTGTAATAAAATCAAAGCGACCCTTTCCTCCTATGCGCGGCAACGGCCGGTATCATCAACTGTCAAATTAGCCACAAAATGATAAACACATGCTCCTCCAATCTTCACCCCTCTTGATCACATTAATCACCGTCACTGCCACCCATCACCTTCACTCTCTCATTCTTCTCGCCGACGACGATTGATTCGAAACAGGCGACGATGACGTTTTCATGGGCATCCCCGTAATTTCAGAACCCCACCTCTCTCTCTCTCAAGTAAGCATCCAACTTAAACAACATTGGCATTAACTCTTGCATTTTCAGTCTGAAAGTTCTGATCTTTGTCATAAGATCTGAAAGCATATGATCTCCCACATTTTTCGTAACTTGATAACCACCCACAACATAACCCAGTATTAAAAAACCGAGCTTCCTTATGTCTTGGTGGCAGAGATTCAAATCCAGAGTTGTTTCGATAGGTTTCAATAGACAACAAGAGTCTCAGACCATGTCAGGAGCAGGAGTGCGGTTGCATAATCAGGGTCCCCATGTAAGTCAAATTTTGAGCCTTTTGGTTTCTTGAACCAGACAAGAAGTTGCTGAAGTTGATATGGTTGGATATGTTAAAAGGGTTAGTTTGGATTTTTGTTGTTGGAAGGAAAGTGAATGGTTTTCGGTTATGTGTGTTGTTTTCGCTTGTGCAGGTGGTTATGGATAATGGCATAGTCCAAGTCACCTTATCAAACCCAGATGGTATCGTCACCGGAATACGATATAATGGGATTGACAATTTGCTTGAACCTCTCAATCCTGAACATAATAGAGGGTACGCAGTGACCTGTTTAGTTCCTTTAAGTTTGTATTTGAGATAAGCAGAATTTTCCAAAAGTTTTAAGTTAAAGTAACTACCAGATTAAGGTAAACAGTTCGGATAGATGTTGGTAGAGAAGCATGGATTACAAGTATCTGTCTTGCTTTGCTTCTTATCTTACATTTGTTAGCTTATGAGATTAGGAATTGACTATAGATTCAATCTGATTATATAGGTATTGGGACCTTGTCTGGAGTGGACCAGGAGTTAAGGGAACATTTGATGTGTATGTATTTCTCCCCTTTTCTTTCTTGAATTAGTGGTGCAACTTTTGAAACTATCTGATCATTGTTCATGAAAAATTATATGGTGAATATACAGGATAAAAGGTACTACTTTTAGGGTTATTGTGGAGAATGAGGAACAGGTTGAGCTCTCATTTACAAGAACGTGGGATCCCTCTCTTGAGGGGAAATATGTTCCCTTAAACATAGACAAAAGGTCACTGCTAACTTTATTTGAAGTTTTCAGTGTCATTAGTAAAGCCAAGTGCTACTGTATGTTAGGATTAGGCTTATGTTTACAGAGTTTATTTGTTATAGTTTTGCTCTCATGAATGTTGTTTTCTCTAATTTATCCAGGTTTGTAATGCTTCGTGGTTCCTCGGGCTTCTACTCCTATGCAATTTATGAGCACCTGAAGGATTGGCCTGATTTTGAGATTGGTGAAACCAGAATAACTTTCAAACTGAGAAAAGACAAGTAAACTTCATCTTTCATATCATCAGATATATTTTTCCAGTTATGCATGCTGATTTGGTAGAAACCATTTATAAGAATAACTAACAAGTGACACAAATTTAGAGCACTGTGTATGCTATATGGAAGAACAGAGTTTGTCTTTATTTCAGGGTAATGAAAATAGATTTTATGTTTTCCTACAATTTAGAGATTATTTAGTTTGTTTATAGAGCTTATAAGTAGTATTTAATATTTATTACTGCATTATTTGTATTTTATTGTATGAAATTATATTTAGATAGCCTCTATGGATGTGTAACTGGACCTCATTGTAGTTTAGTGCTTGAAACTTGTATATAGATAGAGAACATATCGATTTTAGCCTAGTTTAGTTCTCTCCATCCTGTTCTACTTCATTTCCCTAAGGTTCTATTCTATCTCTTCGTTTGCTTCTCTGCTAGTTGTGTGTCTTACATCATCTAGTGATCTATTCCATCTTCATGTGATCAAACATAGAAGTCTTAATATCATATTCTCTTTGGTAGTTTAGCAAATGTCGCTGAATTAACAATGGTTCAACCTGGGGAATAGGTTCCAATACATGGCTATATCAGACAACAGGCAAAGATACATGCCCCTACCTGATGACCGGATGCCAGGAAGATGCCAGCCCCTGGCTTACCCAGAAGCTGTCCTACTTCTGAATCCCAAGATGCAAGAGCTTGCCGGAGAGGTACTCTTATCACGATTTCCTACTATTGTGTACTATGTTAATGTTTCTTTTTGTATATGTGGGGATTATCAAGCCAAATTTTTTGAACACTTTCTAGTTAGTTTGTTTTTATCATTTGTCTTCTTAGCGGAAAGCTCACCAGTTAGTGGGTTATGCCCTTTTACATTAAATTAGTGATTTTTGATCTTACACCTGTGGAGAATACAGTGCTTTTCTCTGTATATTTTTGTCATGTATATAGGATGGTTTGTTTTCTGATTCATTTGTTACACAATTTCTTGAGATGCAGGTAGATGACAAGTACCAGTACTCATGTGTGAACAAAGACAATCAAGTTCATGGTTGGATATGCACCAACCCACCAGTTGGCTTTTGGCAGATCACACCAAGTGATGAATTCCGGTCTGGTGGACCTCTGAAACAGAATCTAACCTCACACGTTGGCCCCACCACCCTTGCAGTATGTGGCTGATATTAGAATACTAGTCATTAGTTGAATTCTGCAATGTGGGTGACTTGCTCAATATAGATGTTATTATAATTTGGTGACATTAGCTATGCTTATAAACTTTGCGTTATCATCAGATGTTTCATAGTTCTCATTATGCGGGACAAGATCTGGTGCCAAAATTTAGAGGTGGTGAACCATGGAAGAAGGTTTTTGGCCCTGTTTTTATCTATCTCAATTCTGCGGGAATTAGAGATGATCCATTCTTTTTGTGGGAGGATGCTAAAATTAAGGTTTGCCAGAATACTTGTATTTTATCATTCATTGTAAACTAAGAAAGCAATGTTATGGGTAAATGATGATGCAAAATGATGTTCAGATGATGGCAGAAGTCCAAAGCTGGCCATATAGTTTTCCAGCTTCTGAGGATTTCCAAAAGTCGGATCAACGGGGTAATGTGAGTGGTAGACTACTTGTCTTGGACAGGTTGGTAATTAGGACACCTGCAAATACAGGGAAGAGGATTCTCTATCTCTGGTGCAATGATTTTTTCTATGTATTCATGCATATGGTTTGGTTGTTTGTTTAAATTGACATTTATCCTCTCTCTCCCTCTCTCATTTTTTATTTTATTTGTTCATTTTAAGTATACCAAATAGTAGGTTGATACTAAGAAAGTAATGACAGGCGTGGGTTATAAATTGATTCAAGTTTGTTTCCAAGTATTGAATTGATGGTTCTCATTGCCAAAAAGAAAAACATTGATGTTTCTCAAGTACTTTTTTTCCCATAAATGTAATTAAAGTCTTTGTAATTATAATGTTCAGGTATGTTAGTGAAGAATATATACCAGCAAATGATGCATATGTTGGTTTGGCTCCACCAGGAGATGTAGGATCATGGCAACGAGAATGCAAGGTGACCTTTGTGAAACCTCTATTTGGTCTGCATAACAAACTCGTAAAGTTTGATTCTATAGTTAGTGACTAGGTTTTAATTTTTTAACATCTCCTGTAACTTTGGTATAGAAAATTACTGGTTGACAGTATTCAAGGTTGGCGATCACTAAGAAATTCGTCCATGCATATCAATTCAGATATAAATCATATAACAGAATCCTCATGGTTCCAATTTTCGTTACTTTTCCAGGTTTTTTTTTATTTTTATTATTTTATTATTTTTTATTCTTGCCAGCTGAATGACGATTAACCGGAACTATTGAATTTCATGATTTTCTAGGCCTCAAATGAGATATAGATATTGTTGTGGTACTGCTGTTAGCATGGAGCTTTGTGTCACCTGTTTAAGCATCTGCTCTTGTGATTAAGGCAGAAAAATGTTCAAATGATCTGTTATATGCTATACTTAATTATGCGCAAAACAAATTTATATTTCATACATCATTCCTGAACAAACCCTTATGGATGGTTGTTATACTTATGCTTCTTAGGACTATCAATTCTGGTCGAGGGCAGATAACAGAGGTTACTTTTGCATTAACAACATATGTACTGGCACGTACAATCTTTATGCATGGGTCCCTGGTTTTATTGGAGATTACCGGTATGAAGCAGTCATTAACATAACCTCAGGTGTTGTTCTCAACTTTCTAATTCCAAGTCAATTGTTTCCTTTCTTTCATTTGATTTAATGATAATCGGTTTTGTTAACTTGTTATCCAGGTTCTTTTACTGAAATGGGTGATCTTGTGTATGAACCTCCAAGAGATGGGCCTACATTGTGGGAAATAGGCATTCCTGATCGTTCCGCTGCAGAGTTTTATGTTCCTGATCCCGATCCGAAGCATATTAATAAGCTTTTTGTTAATCATCCTGACAGGTTAGCCATTTTTTATTGCAATTTGAAAGAGTTAACGGTTTATGGATCTTCATATCAGGGTGGTCAAAACTATCATTTTTTACTCCCAATGTGCAAATGGTTGAAACAGTACTTATATAATCTAATAGCACCTGGCTTCGCTGATAGTCATTTCAAATGCCATCAAGGGAGTTTACAACTTATTCATGTTACGAATTTAACATTGAGTTCATGCTTATGGCAGGTTCAGGCAGTACGGTCTGTGGAACAGATATACCGAATTATATCCTCATGAAGATTTGGTTTATACTGTTGGTGTTAGTGATTATAGTAAAGATTGGTTCTTTGCTCAGATTCCCAGGTTTGGATGGTTCTTTAAAACAAATGCTGGTGATTCTGAAATCATAATGAGATAATGATATCTGCTGGTTAATGCTGGTGTACTGCAGGCAAAAGGACAACACACATGTAGGAACAACATGGCAAATTAAGTTCAAACTTAACAATGTGGATCGAAACAGTACCTATAAACTGCGAGTGGCAATTGCATCTGCAACTCTAGCTGAAATGCAGGTAAAATTTGATTTGTTCGTTACTGTGTTACAACTTACAAGTGGCACTGAATTTTTTTTTTTTTGCTTCGTTTCATTTGTAGGTTCGTATCAACGATCCAAACGCAAGACGACCTCTATTTACGACTGGACTGATAGGGAGAGATAACTCAGTTGCGAGACATGGAGTTCATGGGATCTACTGGCTGTTCAACATCAATGTACCGGGTGCCCAGCTTGCTGAGGGTGACAATACTATCTTCCTGACACAACCAAGATGCACCAGTCCTTTCCAAGGGCTTATGTATGATTACTTACGACTTGAAGGCCCCCCAACTTGTGGTTCGAGTTCGTCTTAAGTACGAAATTCATATATTTGTATGTAATATTTGATTTGCATTTTCATATTTGTAGTTGAATCCTACTATATATGTTTGATATATGGTAGAGAAAGGAAATAAAATGGTATCCGATGACTTATTCCATGTGTATCTCCCTCTCTCTCACACACACACACATCTGGCACTAATTCCAAATTGAATATAACTTGATTATCCATGTCAGCAAATCTGCATGTTAAGCCCATAATTAACTAGGTGCACACACACACACACATCTCTGGCACTAATTCCAAATTGAATATAACTTGATTATCCATGTCAGCAAATCTGCATGTTAAGCCCATAATTAACTAGGTGCTTATGTCATTGTCGAATGACACTTTCGTAGCACTCCATGAAATAACCATCATAATAGCTACAGTAGAACTGCTCCACAATCTACACAAACGACTCTTGCACGCTTATAGTGGTGCCGACTACGTAACGACATTAAAGAAGATGAGGGTATCTAGGAAAAGATTGCTTTATCTTAAGTTCAAGAATACTATACCTAAACGTAATATTAATAATGTTCTTATAAACCTATATAAATCCTACTTTGTTTTACACAATGCAGCTAGCTTTCAGCTTTTAGAGAGGTAAGAACAAATACTCCTATGTTTTTCATTTTATAAATAGTCGTCATCTTGCTAGCTTTTTTTAATCAACCTATAGTGCCATTGTTCTTTATTTTTCAGGAATCCCCTGCTGCTGTAGAAATTGCTGTAGAAGCTGCGGAAAATAGCAGTCGGCTGGTCTCGTCATCATGCCACCTATTGGGGTGCAACTGCTTATTCAAGATCGTCATGTAATCCATTTCAAATTTTCAATTACTGGCTACTACTATATATGGTTTGCATAGTAATGTTAATTTCTGCATAAAAATTTAAGCTAAATAGATTCATGTCACGTGTACTGCAGGTAATGATGGATAATGGGTTTGTCCAAGTGACATTGTCAAATCCAGAGGGAATGGTCACTGGAATACGATACAATGGCATCGATAACTTGCTCGAGATTCGTAATGAAGAAACTAATAGAGGGTATGTACAGTTAGCTAGCCTCAAAATTTATTTCCAATGGACGGACGGAGAATTATTTTTGGTCGGAAATTGTGTTATTTCCGACGAAATAATATCCTCATCGGTAAAAGTTGGTCGGAAATTACCACCTTTGTTGTAGTGACATGAGGCTTAATTAGAGATACATATGTGATGTCTTTCTACTGATTTTTCGTCATGCAATACCAAGTTTAATTTAGTTTCGGGATAATGAACATTTATGTAGCTACTGGGACCTAGTTTGGAGTGAAGCGACCACAGGAACAACAGGAATATTTGATGTGTAAGTCTCAAACCCTCCATCTCTCTCTTGTGGTTAGGGTTTAGGGTTTAGCTCACTGAGTTAGTTTTGGTAAATACTTGAAGCGAGGTTTGAAGCCATTTGAGTAGAAGAAATACCATCATCTCAGAAATGGCGTCCTGAAATTATAGTCTTCGATCAGTTTATATTGAATTTCAATTGTTAGAATGTGATATATGTTGCATGGAGCTGAGAGAAACCCACACATAACAAATTAATGTTCAAATATAAATAACTAACCAACAACCTATCACATAATGTATGCTTACATTTTCTTTCTCAATAAACTGATTTTGGTTTGGGACAATTTTTCAGTAAACTGAATGACATAATTATATGAAACAGTTGGGAATTTCTGTAACAATTAATTGCCAATTGCCAATATAAATGCAGGATCAAAGGAACAAAGTTTGAGGTTATAGTGGAAAATGATGATCAGGTGGAGCTCTCCTTCACACGAACCTGGGATCTCTCCCAGAACCAGAAGGGCAAGCTCGTTCCCTTAAATATTGATAAAAGGTCCTCATTGTTGATCAATGTAATAAAACAAAATTAAGGTATTGATAACAGCAATATTGATTTGATGATCATACATGATACTCTGTTTATATATAGGTTCATAATGGTTCGAGGTTCTTCAGGCTTCTACTCATACGCTATCTACGAGCACTTACAGGAATGGCCTACTTTTGAGCTCGGAGAAACTAGAATTGCGTTCAAACTCAGAAAAGACAAGTACACAAATATTCCCTAGCTTCATAATCCTTGTTTTAAATTGTATATCAATTGGACCTATTGACGCACATTGACCATTGACCAGGGAGTCAATAGATCCGATTTGCGCAATATGCATGGGTGATCATTGCACAAGAATATGCCATTACCTATTCATTAATTAGTTTGAGTTTTGCATTCATTACAAATCCAAGAGCTATCACACATCTTTGACTATCATATTGAAAGTCTTGGATTTGAGACACGTTATATTAATACTAAAGAGGTTCACAAATCACAAGTGTAGAATCCATATCTTTGAACATTTGCAATACCAAGAAAACATTGCGTGCTGAGGTGTATAAGCATTGTGAATGGGCAGGTTTCACTACATGGCCATGGCAGATAACAGGCAAAGATACATGCCGTTGCCTGATGACCGTTTACCACCCAGAGGCCAACCCCTGGCGTATCCCGAGGCAGTTCTACTCGTCAATCCTATCGAGCCTGATCTTAAAGGAGAAGTAAGTTACTATTACTTTTATCTCATTAAACTAAATATTCTACATCTAACATCACTTAGATATGGTGGCTATCTTCAATAATTTCAAGGAGCCTAGTATTCTTTTTATTGAAACCTGGCCTAATTTTGTTTAATTGGATGCTTGATGTGCTTCATTGATTTATAAGGTGGATGACAAGTACCAATACTCATGTGACAACAAGGATAGCCGGGTACATGGGTGGATATGCACTGATCCGCCGGTGGGATTTTGGCAAATTACACCCAGCAACGAGTTCCGATCTGGTGGACCTGTTAAGCAAAACCTTACCTCTCATGTTGGCCCTACCACCCTTGCGGTAATTAGAACTAAAGCTCAATGTCATATACGTGCCCTATCATGATAATTAACTAGTACTAAAAGATTGTCATTGATAATTTAACATTATACAATGATGGTCATCAATCAGGTGTTTCTAAGCGCTCATTATTCCGGAGACGATCTGGTGCCAAAATTTGCAGCTGGTGAATATTGGAAGAAAGTTTTCGGCCCTGTTTTTATGTATGTCAATTCGGAATATTTAGGAAATGACCCGTTGATTTCACTATGGGAGGATGCTAAAATACAAGTAAATTTATTTTCTTGTACAAATATATTTCTCTGAGTTTATTTTGATAACTGGCACATTTCTCTGAGCTAAATAAATTAATGGATTGCTTCACTCAGATGATGATTGAAGTCCAAAGCTGGCCATACAGCTTCCCAGCATCTGAAGATTTTCCCAAGTCGGACCAACGTGGTGACGTTAGCGGTAGATTACTTATCCGAGACGGGTATGCGTACATAAAAATCCTAGAAATGACCAGTTAGACCATATTTGCAGATCGTTCACCACATGATGTGACAGTTGGTGGACTAATCTGTTCATCAATCAATATGACAAACTTTAATTCGGTCTAAACATGGACTTCTTTAGCACTAGTACAGTAGTATTTAACAAACTTCGTCTGTGGTTAATTAGCATGTGTGCTAGAATGGGTAAACCAAAATGTTATATAGGACGTCTATATAGTTTCTCTCTGCGTTGTATTTTGCAGTATGAGTATATGTGAATTCAATCTGACAATGTCTACATGAATTTGGTTATTTCCTGCTCACTTGTTGTTCAGGTCGATCTTTAATTTTCTTACTACTATTATTTTGAAGTATAAGTAATTAGCTTTGATATCTATGTTATTCTGATAATTTTGACATATCTAGATATATTAGCGATGATTATATATCAGCCAATGGTGCATATGTTGGGTTAGCCCCGCCAGGAGACGTTGGGTCATGGCAAAGAGAGTGCAAGGTGACTGAATTTTGGACTGCATAATTTTAACATATTCTTAACTTTCTGCCGAATGATGTGTTAATTTGACAAACTATCAGTCAAAATCATTAACCTATGGATTCTTGTATTAAGTTGAGGTCTAGATTGATGTAATTCTCACTTCAAAATGCATTAGTCATTGAAAAGCGAATTATCTTGATCAATAAATTGAAAGTGAGAGAAATGGCATATCTATATGTTCTTCCATTTGTTAGATCAACGTGCATATTCGCAAATTTACTTCAATTTCCTCCTAATCTCATAGTTAGTTACTTATTTCCAGGACTATCAATTTTGGACAACAACAGACGAGGATGGCTACTTTTCTATCAATGACATACGGACTGGTGATTATAACCTTAATGCATGGGTCCCTGGTTTTATTGGAGATTATCAATATGATGATGTTATCACTATAACCTCAGGTAGGGTGAGCTTCCTTAGTTTTTCTTGTACAAGATTATGGAGAACTGAATGTATATCTCATGCATTCAAAAATGGAAACAATGTAATGCAATGTAGGTTGTGCGGTTGATATGGGTAAGCTTGTGTATGAGCCTCCTAGAGATGGCCCAACCTTATGGGAAATAGGCATCCCAGATCGATCTGCTGCAGAGTTCTATGTTCCTGATCCTAATCCCAACTACATTAACAATCTCTTTGTCAACCATCCGGACAGGTTAGCCTTGCATGCTAGCTCCTATAATTTTTGAACATTTACGTTGTCATTTGACCATTCCTCTACAAGTAAATGTTTCGGGTCCTGGATTGTCTAACATGTTATTAGAGCATTGGTTGCATGCTAGCTCCAATTAAATCTGTTTGTATTCATATCATGTTGAAAGGCTGCATTTAAGGAAGAGTGTTGGCATTTATATATATTTATATTGCTAACTCAGTCTTTGGCATTTAAGCTTTTAGGCAGCTAACATCGTTCATATATAACATATTCATATTAGATGGCCAAAGATTGGTTCTATTGTCAGTGCCAGATAACTACTCACAAACTATTTCGAATATTAGTGATCATTGTAATTATCAGAGTTAGACATAAAAAATATCAACTAAGATATTGGTGTATAATGTTGCAACTAACTTGGCAGGTTTAGGCAGTATGGACTGTGGGATAGATACACAGAGTTATATCCTGATGCAGACTTGGTTTACACGGTTGGTGTTAGTGACTATAGCAAAGACTGGTTCTTTGCTCAGGTTACCAGGTCAGCACCCCTGTCCTCTCGTATTGTGATTGCAGTGATTCAGGATTTACCTGTAACATAGTTTCCTTGTTTCTTTTATTGCAGGAAGAAAGATGACAATAAGTCTCAAGCAACAACTTGGCAGATCAAATTCAAGCTTGATGATGTAGACAAGAACGGTACCTATAAGCTGAGAGTAGCACTTGCATCTGCAACTCTTTCTGAATTACAGGTATGAAACTATGCACTAAACCACTATCCACTATTTAACTTGTAATGATATGTAGATGAGTGCAGATTTAGAAATTCTTCTTACATTGAGATGGAGAAACCGGCAAGCCAAATCACATTTTACTTGTCCAGCTTTCGTTGACTACACTTAAGTCTTTTGAGGCAATTTGTCGAATTCCACATTAGCATTTTTTTTTTCTCTCTCTTTATGTGAATCTTGTTAGCTATATATATCTTCTTTTTCATTATTAACTTGTAAATTTTAACATCTTTGTAGGTTCGAGTAAACAATCCAAAGGAAAATCCTCCTCTATTCACAAGTGGTTTGATAGGGAGGGACAATTCCATTGCAAGACATGGAATCCATGGCCTCTATTGGCTTTACAATGTCAATATACCGAGCTCTCGGCTTGTTGAGGGGGACAATACTATCTTTCTAACTCAACCAAGAAGCACTGGCCCTTTTCAAGGGATCATGTATGATTATATTCGCTTAGAAGGTCCCCCATCTGTAAGTTCCAAATAAGGAACTTGATTGTACACATTGCCTGAGACTGATCCCTGATACAAATGCTCGAAATCAATTGTAGAAACCTACAGTCAATAAACAAAGTTGTAATGTAACCACATATAGCAGTTTGCCTTATTAGCAAGTGAAAAGTCACAAATAGCATACATTTCATTGTTGCTCCTGTAGGAGAAAAGTTTTTACCAACACCCTTGGGATGTTCGTTATCATTCTCAGTGCAAACTTAAAATTCTGTCCAAAGTTAGAGATCACTGGTTGATCGAGTCTAATTGATGGACCTTGGACAGAATCCTGAACTACTTGGACTGAGATGGTAACGTTCATCTTTACCACTTTGTTATTAGAAACCTTTTTGTTGCAACAAGAGTACATAAAACTGAGAACTAACCCCAAACTACAGCAAGAAACACTAATGCTCATAGAGTCGAGCGGGAAGGCGTGGAGTGAGAAAGACTTCAACTTTGCCAGCTTTATGGTTGGTCAGTCCCCCTGCCTCACTCATGTCAACCGGCTCATCCCCTAGGGTCGAAAGTTCAAAACCATGAAGCAAAGAAGCGAGTAGAAGAGGCATACTCTTTAAGGCAAGATACATTCCAGGACAAATTCTTCTACCACTGCTGAAGGGTATCAACTCAAAATCCTGACCTCTGACATCAACGCTCTTGTGAGTTGTGAGAAACCTCTCAGGTCGAAACCCATTCGGGTCAGGCCACACCTTCGGATCACGTTGAATCTTGGAAATATTTATCACGAGGCGAGTTTTTGCTGGGATATGGTAGCCGCCGACGACGCAGTCTTCCGTGGACTCGTGATCAGGCCTTGGGATTGGTCCAGGAGGGTATAAGCGCAGGGTTTCTTTGATAACGGCTTGGAGATAAACCAAGTTTTCAGTGTCTGATTCCTTGACTTGCCTCTCTCTACCAACATGTTTATCTAACTCTTGTTGAGCCGTCTTTAGCACTCCGCGGTTGTTGAGAAGTAAAGTCAGAATCCATGTCAATGTCCCAGTTATAGTATCTATACCTCCTAAGATAATGGTCTGCAAAACACGTACAAATCAATATTTGAGTAACAATATTGCTTGGGACTTAGCAACATGCAAAGAGTATATTGCTCGAGAGATTGGAAAAAAAATTATAACTGCCTTACCCTAATTATCTTTCAAAATAGAACTACATGTACCCACAGACCCAAAAAAGAATAAGGAAGAAATAAAAAGAAGAAGATCGATGCTTGAGAGGTGACCAAATTATTTGTTTTATTGAGATATTCATTTGGTCACCAGTGATCATGAAATTTTTGGTTACATATCATTGAATTTAAATTGGATGATACGTGATCATTAATTTCTTTAAATCATGTAAACACTCACAAAGATCATTTTTTATTTTTTTTTAGAAGTGCAAACAATCCAATCTATAATGAAGGAAAAAAAAAAAAAAAAAACAAAACAAAAAGGAAGCTAGTATAGAGCAAGTGAGAATTTGGGTGTTCAAAATGCGCATACCAAGGAGACAGCTTTATTGATAGTATCAGCATCATAAGTAGAAGTAACATTGTCTTCACCATCTAGAATTGAAATCATCGCATCCATGAAATCTCTCTCCTCATTATCATCACCATCACCCTTTGAGTTATTCATCTTCCTCTTCTGCTTATGCTCTTCCAACCATCCTTCAAGCAGAACGTCCACCTCTTTAGCCATCTTCTTCATCTCTCTCTTAACCCTAAACAAGTCCAACCACCTCAAGAATGGAATCGTATCGGACACTGCGAAAGCCGCAAGCAATTTCACATATCCCCTAATCTTCTCCCTCAAAATCAAATCACCTTTCTCAGAGTTTAAGATCTTCCCAGCTTCCGAAAATCGTTTCCCTACTATCATCCGAAATATCACGTTCTCGTTTATGCCCTCAAACCATTCTTCCATCTCCACCACCACCCCGGAATCCTTCTCCGAATTCGAACCACCAGCATCCCTCCTCCTGATTCTGTCGAAGATTCCCTTTATCGCCGCCTTTACTTCGGATTCCCGAATGTGTTTTAGGGTTTCGAGGCGGTGGCTGGACAAGGCTTCCTTCATGACTATCCTCCGTATCTTACGGAAGTAGTGGTCGTAACGGCTGAAGACAAAGAAGGCACCGTCGTAGCCGAGGGTTTCTCTGGCTAGACTCTTCGGACGGCTGGCGAAGACGACGTCATTTGTCTTTAAACACTCCTTGGCCATTTCCGAGTTGCTGACGACTATGGTTCTCTTCATCCCCATCTTCATAGTGAAGATGGGTCCGTACTGATCGGCCATCTTACCCAACACTATGTGGGCTGGTTCTGATGAGCCTCTCAATAAGTGGAGGTGGCCGATTATTGGCCTAGCGCCGCCGGCTTGCGGTGGAAGGTTGAGTTTTCTCGCTACCCTTGAGGAGTATTTTAGTATCAGAGAGTAGAGAAATATTATTGAAAAGGCCAAAACAACAGGTAAGAGATGGGAGTACTCCATCTCCATGACTGATCGTCTGGATTTCGAGTGGGTTTGAGAGTTACTTTGAGGATTTGGAGAAAACGTGTTGGGATGTATATGAATGCGGATTAGACCGCTGATGTTAAGTACAACTCAGTGGAGTTGGTGCATGACTGCAAATTGGCAAGATATTGCAATTGGAACTGGTCATTATTACATGCCATTTTTTTCTTTTTCCAAATTTGGACCCTTCCTTTTAAGCGAAAATTCTTCTACCCAAAAAAAAAAAACCTTTTTCTTCTCTGTCGCCAACCCAAAACAAAAACAAAAAAAATCTCCATTCCGGCCGCACAAACCGTCCTCGTCCGGCCCCAAGGATCGGGGCCGTCTTCTCCAGGCCATCTTCTCAGAAACTTAGCTCGGCTTTTACCTCCTCCGGCAACCTGCGCAGCAGCCTGCGTCCTTCACCACCGGCTTGCATCCCTCCTTCGGCAGCCCAGCATCCCTCTCCAGTTAGCCTTCCTCCACCTTGTCCTTGTCAGTCCACCGTGGCAGCACCCATCTGGGCTCTCCACTGTCGCAGCACCACCACACTGCGAGAAAGCTCAAGAACCCTGACCCTTTTGGCCTGAGAGTCATCGGAGCAACCCAGAACGGCAAGTATTCCACACTGCGAACAACCCAAGCCCAAACCGCCTGCAGCCCTACTCTCCATCCCGCAGCCCAGTGTCCTGCCTGCCTTGCAGTTTCTGCCCCGCCACCTGCAGAAAGAAGAAGAAGAAGAACAGAGGAAAGAAGGAATTCAGAAGAAGACCGAAGAAGAAGTCGCGAAGAAAAAAAAGGGGAGGAAGACCGAAAAAAAAAAAAGGAAAAGAAGAAAAGGAAGGACCCGGCCGGCCCGGAAGAAAAAAAAAAAGGAGAGAAGAAGAAAAAAAAAGGGGAGAAGGGCTGGGCCCGGAAAGAAAAAGAAAAAAAAAAGGAGAAGGAAGAAAGAAAAAAAAGGAAGGGAGAAGGGCAGCCACCAACTGCCAATTTCCGACCAGATTCCAACTACACGCCTGCATCAACACGCACGTGTCTTCAAGCCAAGAACAATCATGTAAGTTTTTATAATTAAGGTTGCTGCTTTCTTGTATTTAAATTCCTTTTATTTTCTGCAAATATTGGAATATATGTTGCCAAATGAGTTTGATATTTAACAAAGCGGAATTGTGGGGATTCACGCTTGACGAACTAAGAGTGTTCGTATTAACTAAGAGTGTTCATAATTAAACGAACTAAGAGTGTTCGTGTGAACTAAGAAGCATTCACAATGCTTGGACTAAGAGCGTCCGTAAGCATCAAATTGTGACCATATTAAAACATCATTGTTGGTCTAATCCAAAAGAGATTCTTGGAAATTGATTTCTTGGGATTATTGGCCTAGCGCCGCCGGCTTGCGGTGGAAGGTTGAGTTTTCTCGCTACCCTTGAGGAGTATTTTAGTATCAGAGAGTAGAGAAATATTATTGAAAAGGCCAAAACAACAGGTAAGAGATGGGAGTACTCCATCTCCATGACTGATCGTCTGGATTTCGAGTGGGTTTGAGAGTTACTTTGAGGATTTGGAGAAAACGTGTTGGGATGTATATGAATGCGGATTAGACCGCTGATGTTAAGTACAACTCAGTGGAGTTGGTGCATGACTGCAAATTGGCAAGATATTGCAATTGGAACTGGTCATTATTACATGCCATTTTTTGATTCTTGGAAATTGATTTCTTGGTAGCATAGCTCGGAAATCTTATTGTTTTAGTTTTCGTGGAGGTTTAACTCTGAAACTAATATATCTTCTCTTCTTATTTTCAGGATGTCGAATGAACCTAGACTCGACTTTCCCATGCTTGACTCAACAAGCTCGGATTACCACAGTTGGGTAACCGATGTTGAGAACCATCTCACTTCAAAGGGAATACTACCCATAATCCAGACACCTAACCTGGATCTTATGTTCAACCGAACATCTACAAAGCATGCTCAAGCAGTTATCTTGATGCGACGCCATATGGA